>JAQFYC010004358.1:0-17449 GCA_034694165.1 Tomocerus mixtus | reverse complement strand
ATTAGGTACTTTCTTTACAATACAAAACAAGACAATGGTAATTTGAAGTGCTTAACGTGGCGCTTAATGGTAGCTTAATGTGCACTAACAAACCACCGGACATCACTATAGGGAAATAACGCGAAGTATATATGAACCTACAACCTAAAAACCGAAGAAGAGACAATTAGTATTCAAGAAAAAGCTCAATACCTATTTTTAGTAGATAAAATGACCCAAATTTTCAAAAAACTTTCACTTTGCTATGCACTAATTATTTATTTGCATCAATTGGTGGCGATTACTCATCTCTAAAGTGTTTATGACGATCTATCGATTCTGAAGAACAAAAACATTGTACCATCTTAACATTTCCACATAACGCAAAAGTTCTATTACATTTGAAATACTTTACTACTTTATATACTGCAAACAGCAAAAATTCAATTTGATTTGTATCTTGTCTGCAAGAAAACATTTTTTCTAAATTCAGTGATCGCATTTGTGTATGGTATTGAGCAAACCTGACATTACTGACTTAAAGCGACTTCCTTACATTGAAAATAAGAGAAAGATTCATTTCATTTGCTCCTATAAATGGTATACTCAGTTTTTACCGATGCACATTGGTTGTGTACTATGTGTGTTCTTGGTAGTACTATGCAGTGAATTGTATTGCAAGGGATACATAAATATTAAAGTTAGTTTTTTCGTCTACATCTTTAGATTCGCATCGTCAGTTAGTCACTGACCTGTAAAATTATTTGCCAATTTAATCCGCATGGTAGGGCAGAGAAGCGTTGATGTTCAAGTCAGAGATAAATAAATAGTGTACTAAGTATGAAAGGAGCTGAGTAAATATCCTTTGCTTTTGCCAAATGGCCGCGCAATACACACTATCACAGGGCTTCGATAAAATAAATCCACTGTAATGCCATACATTTATAAATGCCTAGCCCTCATGTTGTGATATACAGATACTGATATGAGCACAGTATAGTTTCGTTTTTAGAAATATAAGTAGCTGTGCTGTCTGTAGCCATTTTATTTTACAATGGCGATAGCTAACATGTACATAGACTTCTAAAGAAAATCTAACATTGCGAAAATTTTCTATTACACTTTGTCGATGGGTATTTTAGTATTTTATTGGTGAATTAAATACGAGTACGTACTGAATCATATATACACTTTCAATAAACATGGAGTATTTATACACGTTTCGCAAATGAAACAGCAAGATACTGCAGTTGTCCCTAAGGACAAAAATAATTGAGGTTTACAGAAACATTTTATTTTTCTATTTTAATTATTTAATTATTATTGCCGGTGAAAGTTACATGCGAAATTGATGCAGACTATTGTACCTTGGGGTAAATTGAATATTGAAAATTATATACAAGATATGGACGTATGGATATGGAGTATCTAATGATAAAATAGTTTTCAATATTGCTAGTACCACTGAAACAGTAACGATTTAGAAATCGATCGGTTAATCTAGGTACACGTTACACAGTTCTCTGGAAGGGGAATTGTGAATTTGTGTATTAAATACAGTATACAGTATACAAGAAGTAAGTATATATCAGAGCTCTAGGCTTGCGATTAGTTTAGTTACTATTCTATACTACTATCCTTATGGTTCTATAAAATTAAATATATACCTAGAAAAGGGAGTTTGCTATAAAGCTTTAAGCTTAAGTAACTCTTCCACCAAAATGAACTTGACTAATCCAATCCAAAGCCAGGAAAGCGGTACACTATAATCTATTGGCTGCAAAATGAAGGACCAGACAGAGATAAGCCGAATGCTTATTTGGTTTTATTTCCAAATGATATATTTTTCACTGCATTTCGCAAATCCGTAGAGATTTTGAGCTAAGCTGAAGGCGTCACAAAAAACAGTCTGTGCAAAACGAAGGCGATAAATTCTTAGAACTCTCCATCAATCCAACACAAAACATAAACACACTGAATAGGCCAAACCATGCCGAAAATTAATTACAAACTAACAAAACAAGTATATTTTCCAATTTCAATTAGTTCGAAGGAGAAACTTTGAAATTGCATAGACATTTTCATTCAAGATAGTAAAATGACTGCTATGTAGAATTTTCCAAATATATTTATGAATTCTTTCCCATTTCCGATGCGACACAGTTTCGTAAATATGTTACCACTTACACTACACTTACCACATTAAGAGTGGAACTGACATTAAACAAAGGTGTTTCATTTTTGGAAGTTCATATTTAATAAGATTTGTCAAAAGTGCGCAATAATTACATGATTGGGTGCAGACTTACTTAGCCAGTTTTGTCATTCTTAATTGCATTAAAAAGTTAATCAGGTTAATATACGGAGTTACACAAATAGAATCGAATTCGAAATTCGGTCTACTTATACATACTTATAATTACACTATAGCAAATAAATGCATAGGTACCTACCTACCTATATAGTGTATGGTTTCTTATTAGACAGCAAGTTTATGGCTAACAAACTGTACCCGAGTGCCAGCTGCCAGGCGTGACAAATTCAATTAGTGATTTTAATTTTTCATTTTTCAATCAATTTAATAATTATTAAGCTATGGTCATTGCTCGGGTTAGGTTTGGTATTTGCATTATTCAATTCCCATAGTACTCCAACACGTTGTGTAAGTTTGCGACAATATTATATACTCAACTACAGTATTGTCTAGTGTATTACTGTCGTAGTACGGTTTATATATATATTTGTACAGCGCTAATGGACAAGGTCATAGTACCAGAGTTACATTCGCGTCTTTGGATACAATTCGTAATAAGCTGTCGTGCAAGTTATCTTGTCTGGATATCAAATGGCATTATGACCATGAGAATTAAGATAATGTCAGGGTTGAATACACATTACACATCGACTAAACAAAACGTCCATTAGGTTCCCTAAAGCTTTTTGAACCCTACAAAGTGCTATATAGAACAATGCTACAATCACTGTTAGATTGACGTGAGCGGAGCTAATAATAAGGATAAAAGGACAAAGAGCGAACGCAGCACAAGTTTTTTGATAATCGGATGGACAGGAAATTGGACGCGTCTTCAAGGCGTAAAAATACAAGGAAAATTCAGTATACTTTCTTTTATGTCATTTACTGCTTATAGTAATACTAGTTCGATATAATCTATATCATTATGAACACGGAAGTAGAGAAAGTTATTTTATAGCTAGAAAGGGTCGGAGTCAGATGACTGTGTATGTCAGTTGAGTCAAACTGCCCTTATGTTATGCTGTATCTGTATATATTATTACCATTTGTCCCATTATCGATTCTCTTGTTATGTTATAAGTACGTAGGTATCCACATATGCGTGTATATGTTTTCTAGGGTTTAATATATTGTATCTTTTAAATGTTTTTGAGAGTAAGTGCTTTTAACAGGGTTGTCGTATGAGAAAAGTTAAAAATTTCCCATGGGGTATCTTAAAAGGATTGCCAACTTATGCTGATGACATTTTTAAACCATTCACTCTAATCTAATCCACTTCTACTGTTGTCTATTTATGTTGGAGAGGGAATAAAATAAGTACTCATAAAATATACTGCAACATATACATACATGTACTACCTACTGATAATTAATTAAAGAAAATGTTCTGTTTTAATGCACAACAAGGGATGAGTTATTTAGAAAGATGCTTCTCTTCAACAATCCATTTCCATTTGTAGTACTGAGATACGAGTATTTATTGCAGCAGTATCGTTGTGTCAAAATTTGTATATTATAATTAGTGAAAATACTTTGAGATACTTCATGCAAAATAAATTAGGAAAGAAAATTGGATTGAAAGTTGGTGTGGATGTGGACTGCATTGGAGAGTTTAGATTTAACTTTTCTAATACAACATTGTTTAGCATAAATTGGAAGACCTTGAAAGAACTATATAGCGTAGTTGAGTTAGGTATGTACTGTACGCAACAAACTTTGAATTACAGGTTGAGTTATGAATTTCCCTTTAGCTTTAGCTTCTTTAGAAATAGAGGGGATAGGATAGTACGTACAGAATAGTACAGCAGATAGGAAGGCATCAATTTCAATTCATATGCAAATGAGAAATGTTTACCGAGTCACGATTTGAAATTGGAAAAGTACTTCAGTTCAACATCAACACAGTTTCTAATACGAAGGAGATCAGATTCCAAACCCATATTTATGTTCTGCTCAATGATTATTATCTCATGTCTATACATTTATTATTTACATTACTCTAAGCTGAGATCAGTTCAGTTGTATATGCCGTATCACAAATAAAAACATATTTAGTATACTTAAAAATATATAGGTACAGCATCAACCCAGAGAAAATAGATAGGCAGTCTCTAGTTGTCTGTACACTAAGTATGAATACAGTAAGTATGTAGTTTTTCATTTCGTCAGACGTGGTTTTTGGTCTGTCTGTCAGTGATGGGATTTAGACAGTGATTTGACATAACATAACGTCGAAATGTTCCATTGCGTATTTAGTTTCCTCCATAAAGCTATCGAATTCACTTAGTATTTACTATTTACATTGCAAACTGATAGTATTCCTAAAGATGCATACAGAAGCTAGATACTAGTTAATAATAATATCTCCCTCGATGAATGTATAAGTATGGATTTTGTAGCTTAAAGAAGCCAATACCTACTAAAAGTATTCCTTACGTTATGTTATGTTAGTTTGGTAGTCCAAGCTAACCAAATAAAAGTTTTATTTCCCTGTATTTATTGGTAACCCGGGAAGAAAGTAAATAAGTAAACAGTATTTACGTAGTTTCAACTTACATTATATTGGTACAGCTATTATAGATTATAGTACAGCAAAAGCACTCTGCAGTCTTAGAGTCCTATGGCTTTAGTTCCACATCTTTACTTTACCTTGTCCTACTTTTCTTTCCAATTGTATTCTTATTATGTATATGTCAGAACAGAAGATACATTTCTTCACGGTTCCATTCATCCATACTTATACTTACATAGATGAAACAAAAAATTCTATAGAAATGCACCAGTTCCATATTCCTATCTGAATGTATAGGGCAAAACTGTTAATACTAACATAGCCACAGCCACAGCCACCTAAGTTAAGTAAGTAACTGTTATGCTTATATGGGGAAAACGAACTGATTTGATTTCTATTCCCTTCTATGGTATTTACTATTTCTATGGTATTCTTAGAAACAAATGAAGAAAGCGTAGGACCTCCTTCCACCCGACCAATCATTCACACTGCGTCACTGTCACATTTATTTCCTATTAGGTGCCTTCATAACACAAGAAAAAGACACTACAGCCAAATAAGTATTTTTGCTGTTTGCAAACACAAGTAGTACTATAAAGTATATGCATGGATCTCTTCTGTATAAGAAAATGTATCTTTCTCAATCCAACAGGCAAAATATTTTTCTTTGGTATAACATAGCAAAACAGAGACTTGGTTGCACAACATCAATATTTGTATTTGCGGAATACATTTTGTCAGTTTCATTTCAGTAGCGACAAAGTTGGCAAGCGTACAATGTCAGTTCCTTCACGTACTGTAGTGCAGTTCATAAATACATTCTGCATTGAATCTAGAGTCTACTACAGTGCAGCTACAAGTATTATACTACTATGTACAGTGTACTACTTACAGCCACAGCAGAGGGATCCATAATATTAGAAATGTATCTACTAGAGTTGTGATACCTAAGTTTTTATCAAGTAGAACCAAATTCTCTTATGGTATCATAATCCTTAGTCAACTTTGTTCAGTTGAGTCTCGAGTTGTCGATCCGTCGACTACTAAAGGACTAAAGTACACTAAAGAACAGTGAAGCTCGACAAGACACGTACACAGAGACTTTGGCCAACGCAACGAACGCCAGCCGACATAACATAACATAATACCAAGCCAGGCCATGCCAATCCACACCGCAATATACTATCATAGCATACCACAGAAGATTACCACACTTATATTCCATAGCTTTTCTACTACAGTACACTACTTACTTTTACTGTACTGTACTTTCACATAAGTAGAGTACGGAGAATCCATATATAACTATTTATGTAGGAAAATAGAAGATTTCTTGCTCAATATACAACATGTACTGATATTAGTATTACTAAAGCATTAGAGTTAGAGATGGGAAGGGAAGGAATACTCCAGTTTTACTTTTGGGGAGGCAGATCATTTAATTTCATTTGAGTGCATCGTATTGGCCATAACACAGCATAGTCTTCATTCCGCATTCACTTTGCCACCAATTCCGTCTCTCCCATACCCATAGCATAGCACTTCTACTTGCACATTCAATAAATTTCGCCGTAGGAAGCATTTCTCTGGCCTGTTCGAGAAAATCATACATTTTACCTAGAACATACATAGCCACAATACAGTTCAGTTCGGTACACTATACGATATTGCATTACTTCCTCCTATCTTTCTATATATTTTCCCTCACCAACACTCCAAACCATCTCCTGTCTTTTCTTATCCTATCATTCTTCTCACTCACTCTCCGCCACACCAAATACATACGTAACACTACTTTCTCCACACTAATACACACTATACATTCAACCAAAACAGCTTATATCTGACTGCAAAGGTGATCCTAAAGGTTCCTGACTTGACTTGACTGTTTTGAGTGAGAAAAGAAGCCTGATACGTACTTACTATACATAACATTACCTCACTATCTCTAATACTACTATTTAACTACTACAGGGAAAGTACAGGAGAAAGTACACACTACGAAAAGTAAATAATATATACGTATTACATATACATAAGTAAGTGAGCCGAAACCAAAGCCATACTATTTATATAAACATATACTACAGATAAAACCAAATAATCAACATACGAGATAGGGAAAACGTCGTAGACAACTCCACTCAAGCCTGTATCTCTACAAATGTATTGAGAATAGGCAGAGAGACAAGGAAGAGACGACACGACACGAGACAACACAAGAGAAACGGACAAACTCCGTCCTCCTTCTACAAAACCAGAAGCTTCATACAATCCCATCCAATCCAATCCAATCCAATCCACTTGACGACTTAAATACTCTCAACGAAAGAACATTGAGCATACACACACTACATACTGGAACTCCAACTACAACTACCGGACTTTCTCTCTACTTGAGTGAATCTACTGATGTTAATAGAAATCCTCCACATACATAAGCAAAACAAGCCATGGCCTGGTGCTGGTGCTGGTATAATCGGTGAAAGAAGGAAACGAGGACAGAACGAGAGCAACCTGACTTGGTTGTTTTGTTACTGCTACACAAGACTCTACAACAAACAGTAGAGATACTAGGACATCTACTATTTACTTCCATTTCGTAGAAAGAACAAATACAGTAGTGTGGTGCTCACCTACTATTATATTTACTTAGTTTAGTTACCTAAACCCAACTAAGCTATTATAACCTACATAAGTATATGTCCTCTAGAATCTAGAAATAATAATATCTACACAACACAACAGAACTGAACAGAACATAAGAGCTACACACAAGTGTCAAAATCCTTCTAGTAGAGTGAGGACGTTGAAGGTGAAAAGAGAAAGCCGGAAAAAACTGTCGTCGTCCACCACATGACATCCAACTCTAACTACAAATACAACTCCAACCTCACAAATCTTTCTTCAGAATACAATATTATCCAAGCAGACCCGACCAAATCAAACCAGACCACACAATCGTATACAATTACTAAAATATTGGGCCTTCTGCTACAAATTACTTATATATTAAACATATATACACAAATACATACATATTCTTGTACCATATTGATATAAGTATCTAACTTAACACAGTGATCCCTTGCCTTGTCTTGCCAGGTTTGGCCTACCCTTTTTATCTACCTTCATCGTGCAACAACCGGTTATTTATATTATGTAGTAACATAAATACTGTAATACAAGGTACGTTTATCATAACTATAACATACATAAATACGTAAACCAAAACCAACAAACCATTCGTCTACCTATACTACTAACTAGATTTGTTTTGTCAACATATTATCACATTGTATGTACTATCTCACATCACATCACATTCTATCTACTTTATATTAAATCGTCATTCTTCTATCATCTATTGTATTAGTATTTCTCTTTGAGTTAACATTCTTTTGCCTGCTGGTGTTGCTGCTCGTGTTTGTCCTCTGTGGTATTACACAAGTACTTATATATAAATTGCATGGAATAATGTATAAATGGCTACTTTACATAAGTAATACTATTATGTAAGTAATACAATATAGTATCAGTGAGACTATTTGTCCTTTTAATATCACATAACACCAGCAGATTCATTACATGAAAGAAAGGTTTAATAGAAAAGAGAAAGCCAAAGCCAACTGGTTCCCAAATTACCAAAAGTCAGGCTTACGTTTGCCTTCGCATTAGGTTGGTATTAGGTGGGCTTTTGCTATGTTGTCCTTATCTAATATTTCCCACTAGCAGGGTTTATTTGTAAATTACCTACATACGTCCCCATTTGCCATTCTGATTACCATATCCCATTAGCAGCTAGCATTATAGTTTGTGTGTTTATATTATTATTGTTATGTTTGAGTTACACATTAGTTTTAGCTACTTATGTAGGTACCAGTTTACAACATGGAAGAGAAAGATAAAATTTTAAACTTTCCCCGAGACGATAAAATACGTAGTATACACATACATACAATGTGTTTGTTTGTGTAGCTACTTACATACTATATACTTTCTCTTTTGCTTTCACCTACTTCATATGATTCTATGTGCTCGTATATTTGCATATAACTGTATAGGAGTTAAAATTTCATTTTTAGTTATTATAGTGCACACCATTTCTAAGTAAAGGCTATGAATAAAGAATAACATTATTCAATACTGCTGTGTTTAGACTCGGGCTGGGGTAATAAATTTTAGTCAGTGAAATTATTTCTTTGTATTTTTTTTCCTATTATGAATAGGTCATATTAATGTGCGAGGATAGTTTCTAAGAACAATACTGTACAAAGCATGACGACGTGACAGAGCGTAGCATTACCATCAAAGTGCTGATGCGCCAAAGTTTTTACGTACTTTCTTTCCATCCTCTTTCTCTTTTATGCTCAAGGTTTTTGTTTGCTTCAGTAAAAAGTCGACCTAGAACTGGTGATTTTACTTTTCATCACTTATAAATCTAATACATTCATTGTATAGCAAAGGCATTGTGTATTTTCCAATTTGCCCTCTTGGTTCAGCTTAGCTATTGAAAATATTACTGTGAAATAATTACTAGTACCAGCAAGTTTTTAAAACATATTTTCCTTCTTTTGAATTTTAGGATTTAGAAAGGATATAATCACTAATGACCATTGTGTCGAAATACAGTTTGCAAGGGAGAAAGCGGAACAAAAGCATCCAAAAAATAAACCTTTTAAAAGGATTTTTATTTCTTATCTTCACTTATGCATAGCGTGGTGTAAATTGCGCCTTTTCTTGTTAGGAAAGTAATTTTAGGTATTAAAGGGGTATTATTATTATGCTTACTTAGTTGTTACGAGTACAGATATAACTATATTATACCAAAGTAGATGTTGAGTAAGCTTATATAGTAGGCATGCATGTTTCCTGTTCCCTACCATACTACCGGCAACCGGTGCAGTAACTGGTGAGGCAACAGCATTATTAAAATAAAACCGTCCCTTCCAAACAATAAGCATTATGTAGGATTCCCTTGAGATCGATCCGCCCAACATTCAAGTCAGAGATCTCATGTACTACTTATCATATAAAGGCCCACCTCTAGCTTTACGTTATTATTATAAGGAAATGTATACATAGGATAGTAGACAGAAAAAATTCGTGAATTTAAGCGGAACATTTTCCTTAGCTTTACTTTCGTATACATACATTAATGGGATTCCATATATGTGTCACGTCACCATTATTATGACTGGTAATCAATAATATTAAATGCTCGTTAATTTTGCTATATGTACTATTATATTTAGTTATGCTCGCTAGCTCTAGGTAGCATATTGAAACGATATAAATATAATATACATACTATAACAACTTGTGGGTATAAGATACTTATTTTAGTTAATATCTGACGTATGGAATCTACTGATTTATAAAATTTTAATCATAATAATTTACGAGGGAAGAAAAATTTACGTATTGATAGTTCCAATTATATATTGATATAAATTTTACATACTTCCTATTGATAAGTAGGATCTACTAAAATATTCCTTAACAAGTTATTTATTTATTAGATACAATAAGCAAGTCTTCGTCATTGTAAGCCAAAATTACACACTGTCTATTCGAAATTACCATGAAATTACCATGAATTTATTTTGAAAATACAGTCTTTTCCCCAAAAATACCTACTACTTTACTTATTTCAGTAGGCAGTTGATTGATTATTTTGATGCGAACAAATACCTCTGGTATATACTTAGAATATTTTTTAAGTATGAGTATGATTGTATGATATCAGTAATTAATAAATTAGTAGACAATAATCGTACTATATAGCTTGCCATGCTTTTTCTTATACACAATAAATAATAGTACATATTTACGTACCTATACATAAATTCTATACTTGCATATTATTCTTTCTTTGGAACTTGTATGTTAAAACCAGTACAGCATAATACGTAATATTAGGCAACAAAGCGATTGAAATTATTCTAAAGTAGGAGCAGGAATATGAAATGAAGTACCTACTTAAACACTATGAATTCTGAGTGCAATTCATATAATATAGTGCATATTTTAACTATAAATGTAGAGTAAGGAGGAATGAAAGGAAAAACAGATTATTAGTTACCTCCATGCATGCACGTAGTGATATTTATGTACTAACAAACCATGTCTACTTTGATGTTGTTCATGTTCTTGTTCTGTTTCTATAGTACATAATATTTGTCTGTCCTGTCTTGTCTGTCTATTAATTCTGTGGAGAAATATGAGATGGCTATATTAAGTACGTCGGCAGTGCAATGTGGTTATAAAAGAGACAAAGAAGAGAGGGTTGCTATTGCTATGAAATAAATAAAGTAATATTAGCAGTCAGTAGTAGTGCAGTACACTACAGAGGAGAAATACTAGAACTGAACTGAGTTTTCTATGCACTACATTTCTAAGTTCTATACAATATGTTTGTTTTGTATAGTAAGTATATATAGTACATAGAATGCGATGTGATGACTTGAGTTGAATCTTCATTGAGTTGACTTAGCCAAGCTGAAAGACCATAACAGGAAACTACTTTCAACTAACTCAACATAAAGTCACTTTCCAGTCTACCAAGTTTAACGAGTGTACCTATATGTATACACATGCACATACTTTATGTACATATACATTTATGATCTTACTTTTACTTACGAAAGGAAAGCCGTCCAAAAATGAACCTATGAAATAGAGTACTCTTTCATACGATACCTGATCATAAAAAAGAAAGAAAGCAAACAAACCAATCGTTTGTAAATAGGTACGTTACTTTTTCTACTATAATACACTCAAACCATAAAATAGTATTTATGTTATATAGCAGCTATCTGTATGTACTTACTTATAATAGGAAGCATATACTACATCCCTTACATTACAAACGTCAGTAACAAATTATTACACTACTCAAGGCAGAATTATAGTAGACATTTCTTTTCTATGTGCAGCAATCTAAACTTATCTTTTCCTATATTTATTTCTCTGTTATATTAAGTATAAAATAGAAAATGTACTCCCCTCCCCTTTATTACATTAATTAGCTATTCCATACATACATACATACTCATTATTAAAAAATTCTGAAAAATACATTTCTTGTGCAATACAGTAGCAAAGAAGTATCATATTACATAGTACTCATTCAGTGAGCTACATACTAACTCTACAAATGAAGCAATACCTAATCGGGAAACTTTCCATCATTAAAACTAAACAATAAACTTCAGTACAAACAGTACTGGGAATTCTCGGGCAAGAAATCCAAACAGATCGTATTACTTTATAAACATTCATTACAGTACATAGTACATATCTACAAAAAACAGAACAGAACAGAACAGTTTCCAGAAAAATCGAATTTGAGGACATGCCATTAGAAATCTCAACCAATAATCACCTGAAGACTGCACAGCACAGCTTCAAAAAACATGTCTAAAGACAAGTACTACATACAACTGTCGTGTAATGTCTGCTGATGAAATAAACTCATTCAACTCAAGCTCAACCCAACTTGCGTACTTATGTCATGTCACTAACTAACATTCTCTCCAATCAACTCATAACATAACTAGGAGAGAAGGAAGTCAGCCAAAGACAAGCCAAGCCAGCTATGAAGTCTACTTGTGCAGCTACTAATCATTAGTTTCCACACCAGTGAATTTCACAGTCTTCTCTTCATCGTCATAATAAATAGCAAACCAAACTGGGATTCTATTTTCTATCCAGGAGCCAAGCCAAGCCAAGCCAGCTATTCCATTGCATTAGTGATTGAGACATTACATTATTTACTAATGAGAACGAAACGAGATTACTTACTTATATAACTCAACTCAACTCACTCCTACAAATACTTTACCAGTACATATATTTAGTTTCTAGATCATAAGTAGTGAAAGTTATTACCAACCTACATACTTTACCTAGTGAATGAGTAGCCGTGTTGTGTTGTAATTTGTAAAGTAAAGTAAACTTGACACAACGTAACTACAGTACAAGTATTTAGTGCAAACAGTATAAAGTAGTACAATCATTTTATACTTATTATTATGCTGTTAATGAGTTGCGTTTGATTAGTCAAAAGTTTAGTAGTTAAAAGTAGTGTTTAACTTACGTACTTACCCTAGTGCTGGATTTGGATTTTATCAGTGCATACATTCCTACTTGCTACATATACACGGATATTGCACACATTAACATTACTTAAACTTTCACTACACACAAAAATCCACTTCTCCCTTAAAATCACGTTATTATATTACATACACATGCTAAGAATAAGTTTGTACAGAAAACAGAACACAGAACACACTTTAAGTAATAACTTGCCATTAGTTTAGTTATTAGTGTAGTAGTGTACTATAGTGATCTGTAATTATATCAGTAATAGCAGTAGTTTAATTACCTATAGTTTACAAATTACAAATACAAAGTCATACTTCAAAAACATAACACATTATTCAAACTATTTTTTCCATATTCTATTTCGTAGTTTGGATTTTAGTTCTGATAAATACATCCCGTTGCTGAACACTTCAGATCATGCATGCTGGCGTTGTGTCACGTAATTTGGTATGTTTTTCTTATTCATTATTCGCTCACGCTGCTATATCGCCATCATTATCATAAACACATTTCACAAAATATCATTAGTTACACTCACAGTAAAGATTTAATCTCGGCTTCTACATACTTATGTGCTCCATATTTACAGATACGACATATTTTCTACAAATATATAATATTATCCTCAATGTTGAACAGTTCATGCAAATAAAATAGTATATTGTGGATTGTGTCAATAGTACAGCATAGCATCGCACCTTAGGTACTTTGCTTAAACTTGCCTTATAAAGTTTAATCCACTCCTTTCCATATTTACTTAATTACATAGGAGGAGCAAAAATGAAATTCATTTAAATATTAAAATAGATTATAGCCATTAAATCATTAATTACTATTATATTATTTCCGTTTCATCAAAATGTAGGTTAGGTCGACTGGAAGAAGCTCCTGTTTTTTTTGGATAAGAACCAGCAATCATGCTGAAGCTTTGAAGAAGTCAGAAAAACAGCATAGTTGCATTTGCCAAGCTTATAGGCCCCTGCCTGACCACAACTTAATATTTTATCGACCTCTAGAACACTTAGGTACTACAGATAGTTTGCATAATAATATAAATACTTAGTATAACGATGAGACGCTGTAATGGAAATCTGTGCTTTGCTTACTGTTTAGTAATAAGTATAAATGCTGAGTACAAGAGATAAGTAATGAAATTGTTCAAAATATTAAACAAATGAAAGTTGACACTGAGAACTGTGCATTCATATTTTACAAAGACGAGTGTCAAAAGATTCGTCTAGAGATGACAAACAGGTTTATCGTGGCCAAGAGACATGCGACACTTTATCAGGGATATCTATTCTATATGTAAGTAAGCATTATTCAGACTAGATTCTAAATAAGATGTAGAGTGATTTGATTCGTAGATTTTTCTAGGCGACAGTTTGCTTTCGCTTGCATTTTTCTGAAGGAAAGTTACTTGTCTCCCAGTCGAGTCTGTCTT
Source organism: Tomocerus mixtus (assembly GCA_034694165.1). Classification (NCBI taxonomy): domain Eukaryota; kingdom Metazoa; phylum Arthropoda; class Collembola; order Entomobryomorpha; family Tomoceridae; genus Tomocerus; species Tomocerus mixtus. Next base: position 3,148 of record JAQFYC010004358.1, on the reverse strand, counting down.
CGTCTCCTTGGCTTGCTTTGTCGTCTTCGTCTTGGTCTGCTTTCGTTTAGTTTGGTTAGGCTTCGCTCGAGAAAAGAAAAGAAGGCGAGAAATTTGACAAGCATTTTGTTAGGAGAAATGTAGTATGTACGAAAGGTTTGATAAGCAAGTAAAGTAAAGTAAGTTTCTGATGGAAAAGGAAATATGTAACTATATATAGAGCGGGCGGGCGACAAGACATTCGCTTACTTACTTGGCCTGACTTGGTCTGGCCTGGCCTGGCCTGGAGAAAAGTGAGAAAGAGAGTCAAGGCTTGGGAAGGGAAGCCACTCCTGTCTTGTCCTCCCTCAAATACTAATGAGTCAGCCAAAGTGACAAATGATGTCTAAATTTTATCTATCTCTCTTGATGCACTCAAAATAGTCTAAATAACTAGAAATCTCGACTACTTCTACAGAGTAGGTAGTAGGTATACTTATTGCACTCTTATGGTATGAATGTTGTGGAGAAGTTAGAAGAAAGGTTGGCGTTAAGAATTTAGGTATAGCCACTTTAGTTTATACTTCATATAATGTATTACAGAAAGACTTAGCCTTAGCCTTAGCGTTACACTCGATTTATTTCCTCATGTCAACACAAGGCTTCCCTATGACTATACATACTAAGGAAACTACATAGTATAGCTTTCTCTATACAGCTACTCTATTTATTTACCTACTTATTTTAGCCTCTCTTACTGCAGAATGCAATCGAGTCACACTACATTAGATTCCATTATACGCACAACTAACACTACTACACATACATAATATTGTATAGTATAGTACATACAATAGTAACAAAGATAGAAAACGGCCAGCAGAATTTTGCACTTATTTATTTATACTATACTAGAATCCTATATAGTATATAAGTAGTTTCTGTTTTGTTGTGATGCGATGTTGTGTGATCTGATGTGACGTTTGGCTTGACTCGGTGTCGCTCTAGCTAGCAAAGAGAACTTCTCCACAACTCTAGTGTCGAAAATCTTTTGCGTAGTTGTTGGACTTGGACTTTGGCTGGATATTACATCAGTATCTGCACTAGTTCTATACTTTCATAAGTAATATAGCATATCTTTATAGTTAATACATGAAAGCTTACTTTTGCTTAACTTATCGTTATGTTAGAAGAAGAAAGTGGGAACCCGCGTCTCAAAGTCTTGATAAGAAATACGGAAAAGTTAAGACAAAGTGCTTGTACTAGTTCTTCGTGGTGTGCTATGGGCACTACATTCACTACTACTAGCTGGTAAATATATCTCCTGTATTGTATGTCTAGGTAATACAAAGATTTGTTTCCTATATATTTATTATACAGATAGTTATGTGCATATAGATACCTGAGTGGGTGAGGGTGAGTGAGTTGAGCCTTACTTCTTGTTTGGAAAGGAATGCAAAGTTGTAAGCATTATATTGATACCACAGATAGATAAGAGGAGTAAAAGTATATCTTCGGATAATACAAAGACATATTCTTAACTCGATAAAATAGAGCAAAGGTCATTCCGCTATACTCTCCGGATTAGATAAATGATGGCACTTGATCTATTTATTACATTATTTAACCAGAAAGCTCTCCTTTTCCTTATATGAACAGCTGAACAGATATATCCGTCTTTTGAAAGTAGGAAGTTAACAGATAGTACTCGTGTAACCCAAGGTATGTCAAGACCCCACTGGGGAACCTTAGAACTATTTACAAACACCACAATCATTTTACATAATTGACCAATTTAATTTAATGTAGATTATTTTAATAAATTCTTAGTTTTCACATTGCAATTTTTGATTGATTGATGTTAGCAATAGAATTGTACAAATAGATATTTTGTCAATTTTTTTCTGAGTTGATGACAATGTTAAGATTCGACGGAAAGGGCCTTGACATACGTTGGTATATATGCATTTGTATACTAGTAGTTGATGTTGATATCTACTAGCAAGTCATTCCGATGTCTTGAACTGAAGCGAAACTCTTTGAGATTGAGATTTTCCTTTGGCCAAATCCATTTGGTAATTCGCAACAGCTGTTATATGGTATCTTCTTCTATTCTGGTTGGGTGTCTATAGTTGAGGTAAGAAAGTATAAAGCTGTCTGTATAGAGCGAAGGTTTCATTTGAGTTGAACTACTTACTGAGTTGGTTTGGTTTGGTCGCCACACGCCATGCCAAAGCGAAAGCCAACTCTATCTTGATGAATAAGACCTTGGAATGAAATGGCTAATTACATTGCAATTTTGTTTATGTAAATGACGGGCATTGGGGAAATAGAATGAAATGATGTTGAGCCAAAATTCCAGTCCAGGCCCGGTCTTAGTTATGTAAGGAAAGGTATAAAGCAATATAAGGTAGTGAAGCCAAAGCCAAGAAGGAACCTAACTACCTTATACATAGTATATAGTAGTAGTTGACGTGAGATTTGTCTCTCTCATTTCTCGCCTGGCCTGGCCAAGTCAAATAACAGGAAGGAAGAGGCTTCAAGAATCTCCTAATATCTTCTAAAGCAAAAGGTAGTCATTTCATTGCCATTGCAATGCATGGCCATGGCGGTAAAATTAATTTTACTTTCTCCGAAATACTTTAGTAGGTTGTGGGTAGGTACTACTTAGGTAGTGGTTTCGTTTGGGTATGAGGATTCCGAACTTTCTTCTTCTTCCTAATCAGCCACAAGGCTTCAAATACTCTTCTGAATACAGTCGGCAGTCTACAGTCTACAGACACTCTAATCGTAACTTCTAATTTCTTAGTAACAATGTATGTGCATTAGGCATACCTATGACCTATACTGATACGGATGTATATGTGGACAGTTATAAATGCAAAGAGAATTACAGTGATTGGTTTCCTTTAGCATTCTCTGTCTTTTATTCAATTAGAAGTTTACGGGTAGTTAGAACACTAGGAAAGTTTATTATAAAATCTATGTAGAATTTCCAGAAATAATTACTTTTTACAATGTTATGTCTTCTATGTAGTTACAACTGAGTACACGAGGATATTATTTGACAAAATTTTCTTTGTTATAGGTGACAAGTAAAATTTCGAGCAGGAATGTCAGTCTAGGTCTAGACAGAACAGAGAACAGGCTCGTTTGATGAATATGTTAGCAGAATGCAGTAGCCAAAGTA
>JAQFYC010004357.1:0-17449 GCA_034694165.1 Tomocerus mixtus | reverse complement strand
ATTAGTGCTCAAGTGGCATAACACTTTAGCGTATTAGTGCTCATGTGGCATAACACTTTCGCGAAGATCACCCTCGATATGAGATCCAAAAGAATACAAGTGTGTATTGGGCTAAGTTACTTAGCAAAAGTCAAGTCAAGTAGACAGTAGAGAAGAAGACGGACAACAATTGGCAGAATACGAAGGAATGTTGCCAGGGCACTCCAATTGACAGCACAAGAACCAGAGCAAGAAGATATCTCGGTGGCCTGGCCCAACCTTCAATCTCATTTCCTACTTGTTCTTCTTCTTCGTCCATCGTCCCACAGTCAGATGTAAATAATGGCCTTCCTCTGTCCAGTGAGAATACGCAGTCGGACTGGGGGACCAAAAAAGAAGAAAGGTCAACATTCCTCAGGTCAGCAGTCAACAGTCTTTAATTTATTCTTTAATTATGTCGTCACTTGACAAACTTGACGTTAATTGTTGATAACAATTTGTAATTGATGATTGACATTTGACAGGTGAGTTGACCGACAGCGGTATCAACAACAATTCCGAAGAGCTTGACAATGAATTCAATTCCGAGTTGCCAACTGCCACAGCCGGGAGAATAACGGGATCCTCCTCAATTGAGACTTTGGTCAGAGTCGGAATCGAGAAGGAAAACGGTCAGTGTTGGATTATCTAACAAGTAGTTCAGCACACAGTACAGTACAATAATATGACATTAAAGAGAGATGAATAAATATTATTTGTTGTTGTGTACGTAGGACTGTCTCCCGACTCCAGAATGGTCGTCTTACATGATTTCAGCCCCTGTGTGGATGACGAAGTATGGACAACTCTATTTTAATTGTCCACTAATTATTGTAATTGTAGGCTAATTGTGTTGTGTGTTGTGTGACAGTTGGAGGTGAAGAGGGGGGCTGTCGTGCAAGTGCTGTACAGAGAACATGACTGGGTCTACGTCCTGGACGAGACGAGCAACAAGGAGGGCTTCATCCCCCACTCCTACTGTGCCCCCATCAACTCCCCTCTGGGGGACATGGCCAAGAAGGACTCCAGTCAGGACGACCTCAGCAGTTGCAACTCCGAAGTACACCCCTTCTACAAGGTATGTTCACTAGATAAAATTAATTGGGATATTGAATTAATTAATTGAATTAATTGTAATTTCGTTGTCACGTGATATTCACAGGACCCCAGTGGCCAATTCATCACGCTGTACAAGTTTGTGGCGAGAGACGAGAACGATGTGAACGTGGACAGAGGGGAACTCATCACAGTCCTCAACAAAGACGACCCCGAATGGTTTTGGGTCGTCCGCAGCGACGGACAGGTGATAATCCCTAATTAATGTCATATTTATGAAATACAAATTAAGTACTGACAGATAAATTGAATTCCAGGAAGGGTTCGTGCCAAGTGCCTTTGTGTATCCCCTTAACCCTAATTCTGAAGGGACACTGACTGCAGGGAGTAAAGTGCTCGAGGAAGAAAAGAGTCCCGACGAATGTCACGGAAAAGAATTAATTTTATTATACGACTACAAGGTGACACTAATTAGTAATTTATTTATCAGTCATTAATAATAATAGTAATTGATAATAATATTAATTGTTGTGATTATTTAATTAGGCACAAGCTCCGGATGATCTGAACGGTAATAACATTCACTCTCTTTTTATTCAGTCACTGTAGCATTGACCCACTTTCTATTATTTAATAAACTATATGCAAGGTGTTGGTAAAAACACCAAATATAATAATAACAATACCTTCTTTGATTTATAATTTTATTGTTATACTTTTTTTATTTCCTTACGACGATATATAAGTATGACATTAATGACATATCCCAAAACCCACTCAAGCCCCTGTAATCATTTACTATTCCAAATTCGTCATTTAATTGGGTTTTTGATTGGTTGACTATTTTGTTTGCAGTGAAGCGTGGGGATTGGATTTATGCAGACCTGCAGCACCAGACTGTGGAGGGGTGGCTATGGGCCTTCGCCCCCAAGCAACGCAAGTATGGATTCATCCCCAAGGCCTACGCCCGGCCTTGCGACGTGTCAACCAATGTACCGCGACCCCCTGCAATGACCGCCCTTTGACCTCCAATACACAATAAATACACTTTTTATATATTTATAAACACTTCTTGTACTCTTTTGCACTTCTTTCACCATCTCACATAAACTAACATTTTTATACGAGTCCTAGCAGAACATCTACAGATAGGACAATTAACATATATGAGAAAATAATACATTAAAAGGATATAAATATAGCTTCTCGCCCCCTCCACATTTCGGGAAAAACTATAGGGATGGCAATCCGTCGGATTATACCGAAACGGATCAAATCAAGGCCTAATCCAACCCAATAAACATTCTTTTTGTTGAATTAAATAATTGGAGGGGGAAATACACCTACTTATGTACACTGACTTCAAACTGAAGTTAGTCACAAAAAGGGGCTCATTAAATTTGCCCTGCTCACCCCCTGGCTGAATTGTGCTAGATTAGGTTAAGTTAGGTAACAGAGTGAACCGGGTGCAAATTACAATATCCCGTCACAAAAACACAGTAATGAGACTAAAATTTAGTTATTAATATATTATATTAAATTAAATTAGAGTTTTTGGTAATATATTGCGTATTTAATTGCAATTACAATCTCAATTTTATTTAGAAAGTAGAGATAATACAAAGAACTCCGCGCGTTTTAGATTCATTTTGGGTCTCAACGGATTTGTCTCAATTTTTTGTGTCGCTCCTCCTTGGAAGATTTTTCTCAGTTGCCCCTAAAGGCAATGGCGTAACCCCTCCACCCGGGGGTTGTCACAGTTTCAGATTTTGACACATTTCCATGCAAATATCGTCGTAAGTTCGGTCAACTGGAATAAGTTTTTGTTATACTCAGATACTCTTGGGGAAGAAGGCTTTAGGCTTGTGTACAGTGGATTGTCTACCTCCCTCTCCCTCCCCCCAGATTTCAAAGTAATCAGAAATGCTTTGTGTAGACAACACTACATAAAACGCACATATGTGATATGGTAGAGCTGTTTGACCCCTACACAATCCAAAATGTCAAAAATGGGACAAATTGTGGGAAGTGTCCAACTTTTACCAATGAAACCCATCGAGTGATATATCGTTCGGAAGGTATTGATCTCCCGAGTCTAGTATATAATATCATATCCTGTGCATTTACATCTACAATTATTTACAAACCGCCTTTAACTTTCCGTCGTATTCTTTATTCGGATCGGATGGCCTGACCCCAAACAAAACACAAGCACAACAATGGAAATAATGGACCAAACAACCCTCGGTAAGAAATGTAATTTTTAATTGTAATGAATTAATTACTGTTTTATTATTAAAGTATATTATTATAGTGTTGTTGTTGTTTAGAGTCTTTCGGGCGGATCCCTCTCAGATCCCTACTTTTCCCCAGGCAGAATAACAAGTCTAGGCAGGCAGGCAGTTCTCAACTGAACGAGCTTTCGATGGCCGTTACTTAATTTATTTTCGACAGCCATTATCTTGTTTTGAAAAAATAAAATTATTGGTTCACATTTCTAATATCTTCGGAATAGCAGAAAGCTAGAGCTACATGTAAAGTAATTTGAAAAAATATAAAACAATAAAATGTAATATTTTTTAATAGTCTGCGGGTAAATTTCAAAAAAACTTCGATCCCACATATTTCGAAAACGCAACAGAAGTACACAAAACTGTAAATACAAAAGCTGTCCCCAATTACGTCCCCGTTATGAATCTCAGATCTCATTGTGTACTTCTGTTGCGTTTTCAAAATATGGGGGAGGGAAATTTTTTTGAAATTTACCCCCAGATTATTAAAAAATATTATTTTTTGTTGTTTTATATTTTTTTAAATTACTTTACATATAGCTCTAGCTTTCTGCTATTCCGAAGACATTAGAAATAATAATTTTATTTTAATTTTAATTTTATTCAATAATTTTATTTTTCAAAACAAGGTAATGGCCGTTCTACCGAAGTTCAATTTTGACCCACTTTGACCTCCAATAGAATTGGTTACATAAGGTTTGTCAAAATTTCAAAATAGCCAAATGAACGCTATATGTTATAATTGCGACTGGCTGAAGTTTCATCCAATTCGGTTTCAATGAAAAAAATGCTTGCCTGTCTGGATCTATCACCAGGCCCCCAGGGGAACTTGCCGCCTGTGCCGTGCCTCCACTCCACTGTCCACCAACATCACAGTTGTGACCAACACATGACAAGCGACAAAGGGGACAAATTATGTCTGAGGAGGAAAGAAGGTACCAGAAGTGAAGGAGACAAAGCCACAATGAAGAAGGCTACGAAGGTGAAAGAAAGGGTCCACCTATGTGGACGGAGGCCGAAGAACCACAGAATAGTTTTTTCCGATAGGTCTCGTGTCTATCACTAGAAGAATGCTTACAAATAATGTTACATGCAGCCAAGCCATTGTCCACTTCTTCCATGCGCAAGCCAATCAAAAAACGAGGTTGGCTAAAATGAGAAACACCCATTTTAGCCAACTCGTTTTCTCATTGGCTTGGAGCAGGAAGGGGGTTTGGCATCGTTGGCACGCAAATGTGCATTCAAATGATTGTTCTACTATTCGAACGAAGTGAAAGATGGCTTTTCTGTGCCGAAGAACGAAAAGAACTTGACCCCTGAGGAGGAGGAGCGGCGATAGGGCCAGAAGGGAGAGGAATAAATTGGCAGCAACCCGCTCTCTGACGAATCAACAGGATGAGTAGGAAGTAGGAATTCATTTTGTAAGCCCACAATGCCCACTGCAACCAAAAGAACCTTGGACAATATGGTAGGCACTAATTTCATTAAGTCATATGGTAGATAGGTCATAGTACAGTGATGATATATATTTATTTGGTCTGACAGCCTCAGAGGTGTCAATAAAAAGTAAATGACTCTTTGTTGGACAGATTTAGGGACACATCTATTGTATACTACTAATACTACATTATAATTTGCACGTGCCTTTTGGTTTATTGTTTGTTCACATTTTGTTGAAGGTTAATACATCTGGTGCATGGGAGGATCACCGCGGTTTTGACCAGGATTTCTTGGCAGCCTATATTTTCCCTGAAATTAAAAAGGATTTAATCGCTCACACGACAGCTACACGAGTAAAACATTCCAAGAATTAATTCCATTCCCACTCAGCGCTCAAGTCCGAAGGATTTTGTCGCAAACTACTTTCAGGAGCTCCAACAGTCCAGTAAATATCTGTATTACTACAGGGTGTCCAGTCAGTCCAGTGTCCACTTGAATTAAGATCTAGTCAAAGTTTCAAGCTTCTAAGTAAATTTGCGGTTATAAATGTTAAAATGTTTATACGAATACAGAAACTGTATATTTAGACTTGAACAAAAAAATTAATAATGGTAACTGTTATGCAAGGTAAATTAAGTAATGTAACAGGCTAAAGCGTTATATTTAGTTTAGTATCAATTATTTCTACAAGTACTTCTGAAGTTCATGCGGTGCACGGGATTTATTAAATGAATAGAACTAAAAACTTGTCTGTGCACAAACAAATTAAAAGGAAGTATTTAAACAGAAGGACGGACTTCCATAAAAAACCTTTTCCTATTTATGATTCCACATGAATGATACACATATTTATACAGTATTTAAGTGTCCTAATTAGCGTGTGTTAAAATATGGAATAAACTTATACTATACATTCCTTGTACATCATTTTCTTAGTTTATGAGTAAATCATAATCATACACTATAGTTTCACTTTCACAATAGAATGTGTTTTTTATGCACAAGTTCCAAGCGCACGTTTTCATCATTTATGTATTTATTTTTTGTTTTCTTCGTAAATGTAAAAGTTTATTTGGATATAATGCATTGTTATTGTTAGAACCTTCATTCAGAACCCATGCATAATTTTGCGAATCTAAACTTTTAATGCATTTTGAATATTTTTACTATTCTTCTTCATTACAATTGTAAATTGTAATGTAATATAAATAGTTGGTAATTGTCAGAATTTTAGGCACGACAAAAGAACCTCCACTATTATGTTCCTAAACGTGTAATTCTAAAGAATTAATTGTGCAATGTGAAGTATTAATGGTAGTAGATTGTAGATGTTATTGCAGAAGACTTAGTTTGTCCGTAAGCATTTCCAAAATAAGCGTCTGAATACCGACTTTGTGAGGCTTGTGAGGAAAAATTAATAACCGCATGTACCGCATGAATTTTTTTTTACTGGATTTCATTAGTAGAACGAATAAATTTTTTAAAGGCAGGGTTGCAAGAAAATAATGAAATTGAAAATCCGCCGTTTTCTTAAATATTTTCAGTTTATTACTATTTTACTGATATTATTCGTTGGAAATTCCCACTGCGAAATATTAATGGAGAAGTTACTGCCCAACGACATTGAAAGAAAAGTAGAACATTGCTCATTGAATATTTTGCTTGCCGGCAATAAAAACGTGTCCTACGACGGTTTTAAAGATGTGCATCAAAAAATTCCTCGACATTACGACACACCGTTGCAAATATACTTGAGTAAATATTCCAAAAAACAAAAAGCTAAAAAATTACTCTACTATCAAAAATACTGCAAATCTCACGCGGACGTATTTTTAGTTTTTCTTAACCAGATTACGGGGGGACATGAAAATCAAAGTTTCTCAAAGAAAAAGATGCTTAATATTGGCATTATTTCAAAGCTTAAAACAAAACCTCATAATACTTTGTTTATTTTTATAATAGTTGAAGGAAGTTTGAATTCATCTATAAGTTTGCTCAACTTAATTGAGCCTATTTCCAAGAAAAAGCAATGTGACATTGTTTCTGGTGTCTATGAAGTAAATACTAACAGAATTGACAGCTACATTGTTCATTGTTACAGACATTATTCCACAAACAGTGACGAAAATCTAAAAACTTTGCGGGAAAATCCGACATTAAATGAACTGCGGCATATTTGTAAGAATGGTAAAGTCGCAACAGTGGCAACGGTCGAAACAGCAATTTCCTCTGATATTTCAACTGTCAATTGCGAGAAGCGCGCGTACTTTAAAAATGTTAAAAACTGCGACCAGGATACAATAGCTTATGAGATTGTTGGAAAAATCCACAACGTGACTTGGAAGAGAGGGAATTCTAAACAAATAACCGAGAAACGCGTATCCATTGCTGTGTGTTCCCATTGTATGAATTCTAAAAATATACCAACTTCAATGGATCAGTATTTTGCTTATTTATCCCTTAATTCGAAATTATTTTATTGTGTATATGATTTCGGTTTTGAAACGCCTCAAATGCAATTTTTCTTCAATCCTTTTCATTTTAATGTTTGGTTTACAATTGTATTCGCTGTTTTTTGCGTTTCCCTGATTTTCAGAAATATTTATTTTGGTATGGACCTCATTCTTCTTTTTATATCCCAAAATCCTCAGCAAAATTGGTCCTCCAAATCTAAATGTATCTCATTAGCCATCTTAATGATGACTCTCTTGAGTAATATTTATCAATCCGTTATAACGACGAATATTCTCGTCCCAATTCCCAAATCCGTTTTTCAAACACCACGGGATATTGTTGACGCGAAATTCAAATTTTTATTCTCGGACATGATTACAGCTGACCAAGGGGGAGACACTTATAAGAAGACGATATTCAAACTGCATCAGATCAAGTTTAGTTCGGATATTAGAATCATAGTCCCCATTGCAAAATATTTCAGATTAACTTCATCCAAGAGTTTATTCCTTGAATTGGCTAAAATGAAAGCAATTATGATCGTACCAGAGGCATTATACCAAGTCTACAACGAACGAGTGAAGGCCCTCCACAAACAAAATATTAGCTGCCACGCTGTGAAAAAAGACTGGATCAACCTTAACGTCATATGGCAAATTAGCCTCCATTTGTCCCAAGAGGTCAAGAGCACAATGGACAAATTACAAATGGGCGGGATTATTCAATTTTGGTATATCAAACGTTTTGTGAATGATCAGTTTTCTAATTTACTACCTGATTCAACTACAGGGTCTAGAAATCCCGGTGGGAAAGCACTTTCGTTACAGTCAACGATAAAATTGGTGTTTATAGGGATAATATATTTATATTTAGCTAGTGGAGCCATTTTTCTTGGTGAAAAAGTGGCATTTTTATATAAAATGGACAAGAAATTTTTCCTACTATTGAGGAAATTTAGTAGGAGCTCCAATTTATCAAACTAAAGAGTTGATTGAATTGCAAAAATTGGAGCTATTGCGAATTTGCTAATGTTGAGAACATTTGCATCTCACGTCTTAAAATTATTTATTATCTTTCAACTTATTTTTAATAATGATTACGGTACAGTACAGACCTACTTTAATTATGTAAATAATTACCATTATTCGGTCCCCATAAAAATTCATTACACGCAGACAGACAAACAGAGCATTCCTATAAAGCAGATTCACAATTTAATACTGCCGATGTAATTCTCTTAGAAAGGTGAATAAAAACAAGTATCAATTCATACGTTCTCAGGCGAATTTAACAATTAAAACACTGAAATAACATGTAAGATCGCACAAAATACATTAGATACCAATTTCAATAGTTATTGTTATTGTTATATTACTATACTTAGCAGAGTTTACTTTTTATATACATTTTTCAAAATCAGTCTTTCGGTTAAATTCCCGCTTCTTAATTGATATTAACAATTCTACTGCAATTAAGTAACATTCTTAAAAGCAGCATAAACTCCTTTCTCTAAGTATTTTCGATCCACAAGAGTTCCATTCAGACTGCAGAATCCATAATTCATTTGCTGTCTCCAGAGCTGATAAAATGCTGGCACCTTTCCAGACGGTGATGGAGGCATCACTTTCCTTCGGCTGCGTTATCACTTCTTGAGGTTCTGCGTTCAAATAATTAACGACATTTAAATAAACCACTTTCCGAATGCAGAATCATTGCTACATTTGCATTAAAATATTACACATACATAAATAGGTCATGTAGGATAGGAAGGTTTGGCATATACGGACGCATAAAAAATAATGAATTTCTAACACAATTTAAAACGAGGCTAATTAAATTATTTACCTGATTTGAAAGCCCTCGGCGTATTCATAACTATTTTATTATGCAACCAGTGGCCCAATCCTTCAAATTTAAAGCCTCCACCAACGACAAGAATATTGGAATACAACCTTCTTTTCAGCTCGTCTCCGTGATCTGAAATAGAAATATTTAATTTCGCTTTAATCCCATAATTGCAAGACCTAAAACCTAATTACGACGTTACAACTACAGGACTTGTGTCTACGGCCTCAGGTATAAAGGGATTTCCATATATGGAACACATTTTTAGAGTATCTGTTCTACGTAGCACTAAACTAAAACAATAATTGTTAATTTTTCATAGTTCATAAACTTAAATGAAACAGATTATTAATATTTAGGTATTAGATAATTTTCTAGCTATTAAGAACAATTTATAATTTATATATCTATCCTGAGAATATGGATTTAATATAATTGAATAGTTAGTAGAATAGTAGGATAAATTGTGTTTACTGCAGGAATCGATGCTTTGAAGAATTGCTTGTTCAATCCCAAGGAGTTTGTCAGTGTCAATTTTATTGACAGGATTCTCGTTGTGCTCCTTCGCATCGTCAATATACTCTTCATCCGCCTCTCCTTCCGTTTCTTTCAAGGCTTTTCGCTGCAACAGAACAGTCACAATTCAGACATTATGTACATACATAAGAAAGTAATTGTGTATTACGCCCTTTAGTTAGTATAAGAATATTCAAAAAGATGTATTGCGCAATGAGTACACACCGAAGTCTCAGTTATGAAAATGACATCGAATGGGTCATCGGACACCGTGGACTGTTGTTTATGGACCACGACAGGCTTGGAGCTGATGGATCCCTTCAACAAATCTGGATTGAAGTAGCTGAGAGGCACGACGAGGAGTTCATCCCCCAAAAGAACATTATACTTCACTGGCACTTCCCCTGGCTTGTCCCAAAGAATTGTCCGCTCTTCCGGTCCACAGCGATTCAAATTAAAATGACAAAAGTTTTCCTTCAGTCGAGTTAAAAAGTCAACATCCCAAAGAACGTTCAAATCCGGTTGGATGGGAACAGCTGATTGATTAATGAGGTTCCACAGAGCCAATGTCAAGTCTCCTCCTCCGTATTTTAACTCGATCTGGAATAAAAATGTGAATAACATTAAAGTTAACTATTTTTGTAAATAACTGAATATATAATACAAAATAACAAAACTGGAAATTCTCCACATAGCTTTGTACACAAACACAACTAGGGAATTGATCTCAGATGTGTATTACAAATATAAGCAAATATAGTTAAATATAATTAGAATAGAACATATAATCATAGTTAGGGCTATCGTCTAAATATTTAAGTGTTGTTAGCATAATGTGGAGCATAATATTGAAGGTGCACGTACAGCACAGGCACAAGTAAGTATCTAATTATTATTTTGCCAGACACACGAAAATAAATAATAAACATTTATTAATGTGTGCACAGTGAGAAAAGCTTTTTAGAAGATTCAAATGTTTACGTCCACAGAAAGTGACACACATCCGTCATCATGTCGCCGATCATTATCTTTTTGATACTTTATTTTATTATTTGTGTATGTCTATTTAAAGATAATTTATTATAGATGATGAATTATTACAGAAAATAGGCATACCCTTGACTGTGGAAACGAAATAGCATCTTCTACACAAGATACTGATATTTTCTGATCTCCAACGTCAACAACGGTGGCGCAAGTAAGTCCACTTCCAAATGTTGCTGATACGTGGTCCTGAATGAGGAAAGCTCCTCCAAATCCCATTCGACTTATTACGAGATTCATTATTTCCTTTGCATGACTCCTGTCAAACATGGTTGGAATAACGACAACTGCCCGATAATTCTGCAGAATTTAAAAATGAAATTAGATTATTTTACAAGGACATGTCGTTTACAATCAGTGGAAACGGCCTGGCCTGGAATTGACTTTTAAAATAGGCACCCAACTTTTTTGTTTTACCTTTGACTTTTTAAGCTATAATTCGTAGTCAGAAAATTATGAAATTTTGCACAAGTCTGCGTTTTTCTCTAAGTATTCCAGACTTGTGAAACCAATTTTATATCCGCAGACTCTTGTTAAGAACAATTGTACAATTTCGAATTTTCTGACTGCCTGGTAAAACAAAAAAAAATATTAGGGTGTATGATTTTTTCTTATTACTGATTAAATAGGGAAACAGTTTAAACCTTAAATAGTTAATATTTGGTTAACTGGAAAACATAATACTATGTTATTAGAGAGAATAAATTATACAGCAACATGCAACTACGTACTTTTAAATCTGTGAGTGGTATTTTTAGTTTCTTCTCTACACACCAACTCCAGATATCCTCCAGATCGGACATAACGGATGTGATGGAGCCCCCGATTCCCTGATGTAAATTTAGTTGGCCCCTTCTCCAGGGGAAATGAATATTGAAACTCCCTCCGGGACACACTTGGAAAACGGAATCTCCAATAACTGAATCCTCGTTCATAAATTCGTCCCAGGACTTGGAATTGTCAGGCATTGACTGGGGATTGGACCTTTTATTGTAGGCCGCAATCTGCTGAGTGGGAGTGGCATATCGGGGACTCCCGTCGGATTTGTGTGCGGTTTGAATCGTGTGGCACAATTGCAGCCGGGCTGACTCCACCTCCGGAGGAAATTTTCCTGTTGTAGTTCTGCCACAAAGGGGAATGAGACTTTCTGCTACCACAGCCGCAGTTTTGGATTTTCGACGTCTTGCTACTGCGTGTAAAATGGAATGAGGCTGAGAATCTGAAGCTTTTCCAAAGCGAAAGTTTCTGGAACCGGGGTGGAAGACTATTATGGAGCTGGGCTGTAAAATTCCAAAGAAATTAACAATGAACGAGTTAATTTACTAAGTTCGTTCTACCAAGGAATAAACTATAAACAAGAGCAGAAGACCAATCGTTTCAGACTTAGAAGCCTAAACATTTTTCTATATTTTAACTTACTTCAACAATGTCTGTAGACACGGGTGGTGCGGCTGCCGGTACACCGGGTTCTGTCTTTATTTCCATTTTGTCGTTTTATAACCTTCACGCGTTCACTCCGTCTTCTGGTTTCAATTTAATCTGGTAAATTACAAATAATATTTTATAGCGTGGTAATTATTTTATTACAACTCGGGATGACCAGAATTGATATTCACAAAATTAAAGCAATTTTATCAGATTTACCGATCTCGTCAGCTGTCGTCAACTAGTAAAACCTGTATCATGGTAGTAAAAATTTATTTTTAGCTTTACTAGCTAATAACTTGTGCGAACTTTTCAAAGAAACTAAATGGTTGATTTGTTGATTATCTATTTATCTATATATTTAGTAGTTCATAAAAAATTGCATTAGCTAATCTTTTACATATTTTGTGACTTTTTGTATTGTTGCTTTACTTTAAATCTCGTGTGACTCCCGCTGTCAACCGGCAACAACTTAGCACGCTTTTCAAGTGAAGGTTGGGCTTAGGAAAGGAATATTATTTCAACGTGATATTTTGTTTTGTAAATAACCAAAATCTATAAATCCTGAAAAATAATTATAGTAAACAGTAAATATCCATCTTATAAATCCGAAATCATAATGTCTCAGTCCAAAAAGACATGTGTGTCGGTATCGGAACACGTCAAAGCTGTTTTAAATTATCTCGACCTAAAAAAGGTTTTGAACAATATTGACATGTCGAAAAATGTCGGAGTAAGTTGGATTGGATTCTACTTTAATTTAATATATAAACATTCTTTAGTAACGATTATAATTTAGCAATAATTTGACTTATTTTTAGTTGCAGGATATGAAAACAAAATCGGGAGATATTCAAGGCTTCAATCCAATTTTGCTGGATCTCTGTAGAAGTAGTCCTGAATTAATCAATCTTGTTGGGAGAACCCCTGGGGAACGGGCCCTTGTCAGCCAGTGGCTTGAGTACAATGTAGCAAACCTTTGGGATTCCTCTGTATCAGCTGTGACTTTGAAGGTATTAGGAAGAAATGCTAATTCCTTACCCACTTGCCCTTTGCCCACCCACATAATTTAATTAATACTCTCTTTACCCATGGGTATCAATTAAATTGCCCTGTAATCATAATAATATATTTTGTGTGTTGTAGGAATTGAATGAAGCACTTCAAAATTCAGCGTATTTTGCTGGTCCATCTCTAACAGTCGCCGATATCATGATTTACCACAGTCTATATCCCGTTTATGTAAGTCATTTGTATTTATTGTCCTCCATTGCATATCATCCCACATATCAATATCAATCAAAGCGACATTGGCATAATTTTGCAAACAAATTTTCAAATTAACAATAATAATAAGGGAAGGTGTTTAACATATTTTTGATTGCCCACAGAAGGAAATGAGTTTCTTCGACAAGGAAAAGTACTGCCACCTTTCCCGATGGTTTCGTCTAGCTCAAGAGGACGACAGACTGCGGATGAAAAACAAAAGGATAGTTTTCTCATCAGTCCCTCTCTATGTCGGAGTGTCCCATAGTTGAGTTGCCCATGGAAGATCTAACGACAACAACAAGTTCTGATGCTTAACTCGAGTCACTCCCACGCCTTGTCTCAGCTTCGTAACTTCAGCATTACAGCATTTTTGGGAATTTTCACTCGCAACTTTGAGAATGTAAAATTTTGCACGTGATTAAGTTGTAGCTTAATCTTAAATTATGTTTAACTCATTTAATTGATATCAATTAATGTGATAATGGTATGTCAATGTTATGCCCGTGTTGGCATTTTTAAGCATTAGCCAGCCAGCAGTTTATTTATCATGAAAAATGCAACTTTATGGAAATAAAGACAGCAATTGGCTTGTAAGTGCTACATTTTATTATCAGTCCATATTTATACTTGAAGAAAACATTTTTAAAGACAAATTGTCATTGGACTTGTCACATATTTATATTGTTATACAAGTACATAGTTGAAGCATTAAATTATTAAATACCCACACTGAACAAGCATGAAAAATGTATATTGGGTTTACAAAATTGGTTTATTTCTACTTAATAATTTTGTATTTACTAAAAAATAGAGTCGAATTTGATAAAAAATGTTTATATGTATCTCGCCCTTCCATTTAAAGTATATTTTCATTTTTTATGTTTCTGGTTTAGAGCCGTTCCTCCGAAGAGAGGAGAATCTCGAAATATTATGGAATCTCCGGGTGCAAGTTGCTCAAAAATAGTTACCTATTAAAAACACAGAATACATGTTATAGTAAATAGCGCAGCATAGTGTCTCGGTCGCACCTCTAGTTGTTAGACATTAAGTAATTGCTACTTTGGCATATACTCACAGTATTGGTCCCTGTTTTTAACAAAGGGGCAGGAGCATACAGTGTTAACACCGGTCCAGTTTTGAAATAGCGCCCCAGATTAAATCCATTGATGAATACAATTCCTTTATGCCAACCACTCATATCTAAATATGTATCCGCAGGTTCCCCAGATATTTCAAAAGTTGACTGAACAAGACAAGGAGCTGTGAGGGTGTCCAGTGATTCTATATCTTTCCAATCTGTTAAACTAATTAATTGATATTGGATAATGGTGGATTACTTAATTGGATAATTAATTGTTAATTAATATTTTTCGAATATCATTACCAAATTATATTCTACATAATTAAATGCTATAAATGCTTGTGAAATTACTTTTTAACCCATTTAGATTTAAATTCAGCAGCAAATACTTCAATTGGGGATTGGTCAACAGCATTCAGAGAAATGTATCCGCCAGGAATTCCCTTTTGTTGGCGGAATTCCACTTCCCCTCCAACATTGTGTCGAGCTGTATTCTCAACAAAAAGGTCAATTGTTTGCTCTGCACCATTTTTAGCTTCCAAAAGTGTTCCTCTTTCACTATAAAATAGAAGTACAACGTTTTATAGTTGAAAAATTACTCTATATACCTTAGAATAGCCAAACTACATGCAATTTCCCGAAAAACCTAAAATTGAATTCTCCCACCCCATTTAATATGCATATTTGACTTCCTGTAAGTAATTAGAGCATAAATGCGTAAATGTTTTTGTGAAATTATGTATAATTGGTTCTAGGAAAATGCATACCTATCAATCCAATATTCTGGATGAAGTGCACTACTATCCTCAGTGTCTTTAATTACTCCATCGACAAGTAAAATTGCAAAATTTGCAACCCAGCCAGCCTAGAATAATAAATAATTAAATGCAAATAATAATTAAACGGACAATTAAAATTGCTAAGTAAGAACAGTAAATTAATTACTAGAAAAGATATTGTTGATAATTATTGGAAAAATGAATGCTAAATAGTTGTTACCCTTACCCACCCAATACATAGTTGATTCAGCAAATGAAGCTTTTATTCTATAAATAATGTAACCGTAGGATTGCCCACTGAAAGGTCCATTGTCCCCATTCATAGGAAGATTTTCCATCGAAACGGGGGAATCATACGTAAATTTAGCACTATTGGGAATCTGGTCTAGAATATCCCAGTAATTCAAATACGATTGTAGCTCTACCATAGGATAAGCAATTTTCACATTTTCGGGGATTAATTCGGGTCTGTGTAATACGGGGAACTGATAAATTTCAATCAATTCTCTCGCTTTGTGATATTTTGGTGTGTAATCTCCCGCTTCTGTCAATGGGGAATCGTAATCTATTCAAAAAATTCAATTACTAATTTTTTAAATTAACTTTTGATTGGTTCAAGTTTTTGAAAACAAATACGTTAAATGAGGAACAATTTATTCTAAATTCGTATGTACCATAGCTAGTTGTTACGACCAAACTGTCGTAAGGTTCCTCCCATTTTGGGGTTGATCCAGCCATAAATCCAAAATTGGTTCCACCGTAAAACATGTACAGGTTGCTGGATGCATTGTATTGGAATATTGTCTCATACCAAATTCCGAATTCTAAATAAATTTAGAAAAATTAATAAAATAAAAAAAATTATAAAATGTTGAATGTTGTTTAATTTTGTTGTTACGTTCTGTGGAGATTATTGTGTGTTGTCCAAACCAATAGTCGTACCATCCAGTCCAGAATTCCATGACCATTAGAGGTTTGTCTGGCTGTATTCTACGTAGCTCGTTTAAGTGGGATTCGGGTTCTGACTGGAAATTAGCTGTAATAAGCATTCCGGGAATCGTTCCTTGTCTAAATACATTATCCGAAGTGTAGTAAAGTGCATCGATATCGTTGTCTTCTAGAACATTCTTTATGTGTTCTAAATACGGGAGACTATGAGGGTAGAAGGTACCGTACTCATTTTCCAACTAAAATTATAAGCAATAGATAGGGTACACATTATTTCCTTGCATATAGTTTTTAAAAAACTGCCAAGCCACCATATACAGCCCACCCGAGTGAGTACATTGCAAAACTGTAATAAATATCCTTATAAACAGTAGATTGAAATGTTTAAGCTAGAGTTTCCATGGAAAAATTTACAAAATTTAGTTTGGTGTTTCCATTGAAAAATTCAAAAAAAAAGTTTTTTACAAGATAATAATTAAAAGCAGCAAAATATATTTCATGGTATACTGTATTCATTTACGTTCAAGTAGAAGCAGTGTCTGATATTTCAATTCCCCAATTTAAATAATAAAAGGAACCCTTTTGGATTCGTCCTGGCTATCTTATATTAAAGAAACCCCATTAAGACCATTATTGAACATCAAATATGTAAGATTGTGACTTTGCGATGGATATTGACCATATCGTTTGGTAGAAGCAGCAAAATGTATTTTATAGTATACCATGTTCATTTATGTTTAAGTGGAAGCGGTATGAACTATTTCCAATACCGTTGATTGTATTTTGACTGTCAAAATGAAGACAAAGTGGAAGCAGCGTTTTACATTTCAATACCCCAATTTTGTGATTTTCTATTAAAATGAAGACAAAGTATAAGCAGTCCTATGTCAGAAATCAGTTAACCGATTTTGGTCAAAAATAAAAGGCTTCCTAGGTATAATGAGGACATAATGCATACCAAGTTTCATCTCCGTAAGTAAAAGCGTTCTTAAATTATAATGAAGACGGACGCTCGAACAGACATTGTAATTACATAAGCCAGCCTCGTACACTCGGGCGGGATAAAAATTATAGTTCATTTAACAATAATAGGCATAGCTAGTGAGTAAAAATTTTTGAACCCATGAAAAAAAATTCAGCGCTTCAGTAATTTTCCAATCATGCGTACCCTTGAGAAAAATTCAGCGCTTCAGTAATTTTCCAATCATGCGTACCCTTGAGAAAAATTCAGCGCTTCAGTAATTTTCCAATCATGCGTACCCTTGAGAAAAATTCAGCGCTTC
>JAQFYC010004356.1:0-17450 GCA_034694165.1 Tomocerus mixtus | reverse complement strand
TTAGAATTATTATTATGTGAGTGACACGGACAGGAAAACTTTAAAATGCAAGCTGAAGGATTGAAAAGCTCTTAAGGGATGGAAGGATTTGCAGTTGAGTTGAGTGCTATAAATATACATACATAATATAATATTTGCTAAGTATAATAAGATTCTGGTTTAGTTTCGTGTTAGTGAAAGAATGAGCGGATATGGCAAACGAAATATTAAACCAAACTAGGGAAATGTGAAAGAGTTAACTTAACGATGATCGAGGCTTACGTAACATACGTAAAGCTAAAACTACATGTAGAGTAGGGCATGGTTTAAAAATATGTATACTGATACTACTGTATGCAGGATTTTAGTTTACGTAGTAGCAACAGGAAAACAGAAGAGCCCTTACTTGCCTGGCCTTTATTACCTATAATTTTACTACGTAATATTTTATTATGAGGGTTTTAACGATATCTCTACCATAACTATATTCAGATGAGAAGAAGAGGTAAGTAAGTAGCATGCATAAATGTACATGCATCGACTCTACTTCACTTTTGTGTTTTCGTTTGATATTTTATTCATTGATGGCTGTTTTCCCGGTCTCTCTGTTCTCCACATTATGTAACAGTACTGGGCTCTGCTTTAGTTTAGTGGATTGGATTGGATCGGAGAGACGAAGAGTTGAGAAGAGACAAACAAATGAAATGAAATGCATCGAGGGGAGAGTTTTTTGTTGAAAAGTCCATATGGGATACAATATGCAATCCAATGACTAAAAAGTACAGCACCATACCATTGCACGCAGGCAGGAACTCAAATAATCTAATGTATGTATGTAATATCTTATTATATAATTTTACATGTTCTATGTGGTATGGTATGGTATACATATATTCAGAAGGTAGACCCATTTAGTAGTTTGAGTTTGACTCTCCTTTGCCGTACACTCTTACACAGCCGTTTTATTTTAGCTTTAAGGTACCTAGAACCTACTCTAAGTACTTATATGCGGAAAGAGACGGTCAGACAGACAGATGAATCATTTGCATAAGCATCAAAGGGGTGAAAAATCATTCATCATCCATTTTTCTAAAAGAGATTGTGTTTTTCAGCTTAAAATGGTTTAAATTAATGTAGCTTTTCTCTGTTCTCTACTAGAATTTGAACAGACGCTCATAAACTTGGCTTTATATGCAGATTTGAATAAATGTCCCTGTCCTGAACCCGTACTTACATTTAGTACTTTACTTATACTACTTATCCCGACAATACTCACAGAATGTGTCATATACCTAAAAATATCCAAGTATACATAAATACTTACGGTATATCCTTACGTTAAGTGTGTAGCTACGAATTTACATTAAAATTATGTGGGTAGATGCAACAAAAAAGTTTCATATACTTATAAAGTATATAGAATTATTCTTATATCAAGAAATACATAACAGATATTACTGTCAGTATGAATCTGTAGTAGAAATATAAAATATATACACACACAAAGAACGAACACCGTGTGCAGTAATAAAGCTAACGATGATGATGATGTATTTAAATGGTGGTGTTGGTGTTGTGTTGTAGTTTACTGTATGTTTTATAGCTGATGTGTGCTGGAGGAAAGCGGCTGCCTTTATGCCTTGCTCTAATGTGCATATGTATTCATTTAGAATTTATGCAAACTGGAAAGAATAAATTGGTTGGGGTGATTTATCAAAATTGAATGTGATTAATTACTAGTTTGCTAAGTTAAACAAAGGCCAGAGCGAATAATTTTCTTGTTTAAAATTACTATAACACAAGCAGATAGACTTATATATTGTATCACAACACGCACATACGTATAGTAGAAGCATAAGTAAAGTACGTACGTCCAAACGTATGCAGAATGCACGGCTGCGTTAGCTATAGCTACTAATCATTATTAAGATACAGTATACTACAATAGAATGTCCTGCCACACTCATTATTGTACTTATTACCGGTTATTATTTACTACTGCAACCTCAGTATCATTTATTTCGAAATGCAGAGTTGAGATAAATACGACTAATTGTAAGGATTGAGCCCGAAAGCTAAGTTTTCTCATCTGAACACAAAAACAGCAACAAATTAAATTCAATCTCAGGCCTAACAATACGAAGGCCAGAGCAGACCAGACTAGGACAGTCCTCCCACCCACAGTGGTTTGGTTTTGGTTAATTGATATTTCCAAATGTAACTAGATAATGTGAACAAATTTTGTAGATTAGATGTTAGGGCTAGAGCACTACTATTTACTATACCACTACCGTACCGAGATTTGTAATTGTAATTGGAAATGGGTTGAGTTAATGCAATGAACTGTTGGTGAGATAAGAAAGAAACACTACATGAGGTGATATATATATGCATTATGTCAATACGTAAGTAATGTAATAAGTGCATAGAAGGAGTCCGGCTGGTAGTATATTGTGGCTCTAGGCCTACAAATAATGTCCCTTGACTTGCATTGCCTTCCCTTGTTTTGTTTGCTAATACATGGATAGGCTTAGTGTTGCGTTGAAATGGCCCTCCCCCATGAGAAAATAAAATCAAAGAGAGCATACGTATAATATAGTATAGGGAGACCAGACCAGGAAAGAAAAAGAGTATAATTAACGTGAGAGCCTTGTGTCATAAACACTTCTGAATTTTGGCTAGAGCAATAAACTAGTAGTAATAAGAATAAGTGAAAAAGGAAAATAGTTTAGTTTCTAATGCAACACATGAATTTTAAAGAGAGTAAGAGCAGGAGATTTCTCTCGATAGCTACGTTATGTATATGTTGTTATAAGTAGTTAGTTGTATATTTATTATATTGAATTGCATTACTAGATTGAATTGCAGGTGGTAAGCTATGGTGGGATGTTATGTTGTTGCTCTGTATATTTATTATGTTATATTAGTTGGATTTTCCTAGAGTTTGGCTTTGGGAAGGCGAGCAATTTACATATAGGTGAGTTAAGTACCGAGATAAGACGGAGAAAAGTAGTAATTTGAAATATTTATGCGCATTTGTAGTATTGTTTCAACTCAGATCAGACATTTACTTTTGTAGCGTTTCCCCTCGTTAAAGAATACAAAGTAAAGTTGCTGCACACTCGTATAGTGTTAGTGTACTCTTAAAATCCAGAAATGTCAAGTTAACAGCGATACAATGCTAAGGAATAGTTTCTCGAACCTGAAACCTCGCGTGGCAATAAATATTGACAAGGAAACCTGTTAGTTAGTACTCTATGTAACTTGGTGTGAATTTAATCCTTCCTAGCAACAATAACAATAAGCTAGTCAATGTAACCTATTGCTCTCTGACTCTGTTTGGCTGTAAACGTAGATAATGTGTTTCAAATGGAGAGAACTGATTCTGATTTTCAGTTCAACCAAAAATGCTTACTATGCCTAAGGTTTACTTTATGTACCTACCTACGTGAATGTAATGTAAGACCTCTTGCCGACTTTTCGAACTTAAAAATCTCTCAAGAATCTCAATCTCAACTAATAGCTAAGCAATTCCTTTTGTACAAACAGATCTTTATGAAGTATAAACAAAAGCTAAAAAATCTTATAAATGAAACGTGGCCATAGTAAAAGAGAATATTACGCATACCTACTTACATATTTATGTATAGAGAATGCAGAGATGTGGAAATACGAAATACAAATACATAATTTTAAGAGAATAGAACGCAAGCATAGCAAACCAAAGCCAACCCACCTACCTACAATAACTTCTACCATAGGAATACTAACCACCCAAAGAAATATGCAAACAACCACATTCATGTAAGTGAGTAATAAGAGTCTGACTGTTGGAAATTTGCGTTTAAAACACGTTTCTGCTCACATTGCAAATCAAATCTTGCTTTGTATGGCTTTTCTGTGACATGCTACGGTGAGCTGATTGCGAGCGAAATGACTTTGACTTGAATTTGTTAACCTAACCTAACTGGTGACAAGCAGGACGGCCGAGACGCTCTTACAAACACTTGAAAATAAAATAAGAGTTTCGTCTGGTCTGGCTTGGGCTCCTCAAATGAAGTACGAAGTATAATGTTCATAAGTAAATTAAAGCGGTTAGATTCTTGTTTAAAGGCAAACCTACTTAGTATACTCTATATACAATATAATTCTATCCATTCTACTATATTCAAAGTAATATATAAAAGTTAAGTTAAGTTAACTACGTACCGATGAGTAATTGCACATTAAACATAAATCTTGAAAAATAAGCACTGTTTAGCATTTTAAAGAGTTCACTTCACTTCTCATAACTTCTATTGGCTCAGCAAGAAATTTACTTTGCAAATTCAATTCATTTTCTCACTAATACTTAATATTTTAGTTATTGGTAAATGGTAAATGTTTCACTGACATGACATCTCATCTTGACATCCTATATTATACATGACTCGACTTACAAAATGAGATGTAATGCAAAAAATCTTTTTACAACAACCATGAATGCTTAACAATTAATTCTAATTCTTGTTAATGCATTCTCTCTTTATGTTACATATACATACAAAAGAAATTGACACACGTAAACTTATTACTATTTTGCACATTGTTAGAGAAAAGTAATTCTTGCAAATTCCCAGTAATACATTTATGTATGTATAAGTTCATAGATATTACTACATATACTTACATCTACTTACGTATGCAACACAAATCAATGCATATAATTACTTTTATTATTCCAAATGCATTATAGAGAAGACAAAGCCTTATCTGCATGCTTGCTTGAAAGCATAGTAATTATATCGTTGCAAAAGTGAAGTTTAACCGCAATTTCTCCTTGTAGATGATAACATGTTGTGTAAAATGATAATTAGTACCAATTATTTTTGCCACAAAGACATCACTTCACTTTCTTAGTGAAGAGGATACAAGAAGAGTATAAAAGATTGTAAAAAATGTCCATGCTAATCAATGGGAATAAAGTATAATAACACTAAAATGCTCATCCAGCCCTAATTACCAAGAAAACCTCCCTATCTCATCATAAACACACAAAAACAATGGAAATGAAACATGAAGCAAACGTTTATGTTCATGAAGAGAAAAAAGATGATAAAACGCCCGGATGTGGAATATTTTCAAGCTTCCAAAAAGGATACGTTAGAAATGGGTATATAAGTCTCGCCTCTATGTAAAACCGTCATGTCAACTCTAGCTACGTCTAGACAAATCAAGCAAAGCTGACAATGAGCAGAATTAGCCTTAATAATACATATAAAAGTAAGAAAACTATATTATTTGGCTACATACACATATGCCGAACATGTTTGTTATATTTAGGTTTAACTAATCAAAAGTTTGAACATTCTGTGTCGTTGACAAGTCAAGTCAATTCAAGTCAACTAAACTCAACTCAACCCAAGGAATAGCAACGAAATAAATAATGTATCTATTCAGTGTATTTATGTCGTTTCATTTTCATTCCTAGTTTATTTCATACCTATACCCAGAAAAGGAAATTCCAAGCAGACTCAATCTTTTTAGGCATTCTTACATACTTCATCCTTTTACCAAGTTTTTATTCTTTTCTTAAATCGGATTTCTTAGAATTAGGCAAGAGCAAGTCGAAGACTCACTAGTCACTACATAGAAGTATTAAATCTCAATGACTAACTTGACTTTTATTGTGAAGTGCTAAATGTATGTAGAATCCTATCCTCCATTTCATTCGAGGTATGTATGTATTTATTTTATGCTAGATGAAGCCAAGCTAAGCCACACAACGACACAACTCATCAGTTTTCGGCTTGAGCCCTTGACTTGGCTTTTCTGTTGAGAGCTTTGTTTGCATTATTCTCTGGTGTTATGTTATGTTATGCAATGCATTGAAATGTGATGGCATTGCGTCGCCTTCACTTCCATCCATACTAATTGTCTATCTGCATTCTACTATAGTATAGTGTAATATAACTGTTCAGCTTTCTTGTTGCTATGTACTATTTATTTATTACACTGTGCTTATACCTATACATAGCATGCATCTAATTTTGCATTTAAGCCATCTCATTCGAATAACATTCACCATATAAATCTTATGGTACCTATTTACTTAGTAAGTGAATGCACATTACTTACTATACGTACTATGCATCATGGACATGCGTCTCATTCCATTAATAAGTAATACGCATACATACGCAAACAGATATATTGTAGCTTTAAGTCTACCTTTCTTCATATAAGCACCGGCTATCTACCAATTAAACACACTATGCATAAATATTTAATACTACTGCATCCTGCATCTATTGTAATTGTATAACGGCCGGGTACTACGGACCATGTGTTACTGGTAGTTTGGCTGCATATATAACGTATATACTTTGACATTTTAAAGGCACGTAAATACAAATAGTACATTGTCACATGTACTAAAAGGTTTACCTTATATACAATGCTCATTATATACTAGTATTTTCTCGGGCCCTATAGTAGCTACTTAAAAAATCTAAGTACTCCTGTCCTGACTCCTAGTTTATGTTTTACGCAATAAACCAAATCAAAGGAGACGACAAAAGAACAAATAAGTCTTGTGGACTTGGGGGAAGGCTCTAAGTAGTAGAACCGAACTGCCTACATTTGATTTCATGACTAAGTAACAAAAATATTTCTTAAGCTTCATCACGCCCGTCAATTTCTCCTTGAATCTCCTCATCTGAAAATCTTATGCTTCACAGATGCATAAAAACTACCTAAGTTTAAATACAACTTTGTGATATAGAGTTTCCTATTCGGCTGTATTCATCTTAGGATAGAAATACTATTACAACTTCAGATTTTCGTCTTTATACTTATAATACTATTTACAGAGATACATTTACTTTTACAAGCATTTCTTTTCAAGTCGACGAAAGACATGAAATGAGACGAAATGAATTCAAATGGATTCAAATGAATAAAAAAATCATTTCTAATCAAGAGTCTTTTCAAATGTTGAGGTTCCAGGGATAAACTGCTACGAGGCTTTAGGGCTAGGACAGGACAGAATAGAACATTTGTATTTAACGAAGCAAACGACTCAAATATACACTCAAATAGTGTACTGCAGCCTACCAACCACTCCATTGCTAATGGCAATAATGTGATGCAAAGTAAAACGGGGCAAAAAATAGCTTCTATTATGCATTGTATTATTTATACCCTTGATTTCTGTAATAGAGTATCAAATAATGTTTACCAAAAGTTGTCCCTATACTTATACTTCTCCAGCCCAGGCCAAGCCAAGCCAGCAGCAATAATAATAGTATTGCCTAAATCTAACTGGAAGTAACATGATATTTACATGTACATTTACATTACAAGTTAGGCGTATCTTATCTATCTTTGTGTGTATTATTCCTAAATGTGTTGTAAAATGTATGACTGATTGTCAGAATACAATAATAATTAAGTATAGATGATTTCACTTGGCTGGGGCTGTATTCTACTTTACTTTAGGTAAATATTAATAATGTTTTAGAGTTAGAGTAGTACAAGTAAGTGGAGAGGATACCTGTGGCGCAACACTGCGCTGGGGCTTCGTCGGCTAGCTCTTATACGACTATTATTGTCTCATCTGCAACACTTTAAAAGTTTAGAGTGAAAACGCATTCTGTATTCTGGTTTGGTTCTTGTAATACTGAAATCTGAATAATACTCATTATAATAGGCATCTACTTAGTTAGTTTAACTTATGATTTCCTCGTCTGTCACTTTTTAAGCTGTTTTTCAATTGAATCTTCGAAACTACGATGTTCTTATGCATATCGAGTTTTTACGTATTTATTATACGATTTTACTTTACTACTAGTACATACTACGCTGCACATTTGCATTGTTCTCTTGCTTGGTTCTTTTTAAGCCTTGCCTATATTTTTCGACAGATAATAATATTGCAAGTTAACTTAGTTAAGTAGGTATGTTACGTAATGGGATGAAAAGTATGCATTATACTTAGAACTTGCACAAGAGGATGACTTATGTAGTTTTCTGGTTTGGTTTGGTATATTTTTAGTTTTCAAAAAACTTGCCATCTTCAATCTTCATCTTACACCTTCCATCAAGGAAACCTCAAAAAATCAACTTGTCATTGATGAATTGTCTTTTGTTTCTTTTTTCATTGAAAATTCTCTTTTCTTGTCTCGCCTTGCCTGACATAGACTTCGTGTCACTTGACTTGATTCTGTTTTTGAAGAGAAGAGATACCTATACCTAACTAGTTACTTGCTGCAAGATATTTGCTACTTACACAAAGGTGGACTTGGCATTGAGTCAATTTTTGAAGGAAAAAGAAGAAAAAGCACACGTCTTGAGAAGAAAGAGGAGATAAAACGAGACACACGCACTTTGGAGTTGAATACAAAATAGCGAACAATAAAGCACATTGTAAATGGAAAAGTTAAGTAAAGTAGCTACCGCAGCTGCAAAGTACTCAATACAATAATCAACACTGCATTGTTTTCCTATGAATAGGAATTTTTCCCTCAATTGAATTTGAATATTTTAACCAAATTGAATAATAAATGGTCATTATTAGGAACAATTGTGTAAAATCAAGAAAATCAACTATCTGTGATCACAAAATGTACTTAAGGTACATACCTAAATAACGAAAAACACTATTTATCTAAGAAAACAATGCCACGTTTTGTTAACTGATGATTTTCCTTGTCTGCTTAAATGCTTTGGTGGCGTATTCAAAATATTCAAATTAAGCAGTATTTACATTTTAAGGTTGGCTTAATATGGACATTTTAAGGTTGGTTTTATTTTTGCAAAATTTTAAAACTGTCGGAAACTCACTAAAAATTCAAAACACTTAATTTTGGCCTGCATATGTCCTACATAATGCTATGAACTATTTTTATGAAAAACTTTAAAAGAATCGATTCACAAATGTGGGTTGAATTGGCCAGAAGTTTACATTAATTTCCCTAGTCTCACATTGCCCATATCAAGCCAACCTTAAGGTGACCATAATTTCTATTCGTATCTACCTTCAGCAGGTGCTTTGCAAGATGACCACAACTTCTTTTCATTTGTCCTTTTCTTTCAAAATATTATAATTGTGTGCAAAATATTTAGACAATATTAAATATTCCTATTGTATGTATTAGTACAGGCCAATTTTTAAGAAAAAAGGGATAAGAAAACAAGAAGCTCGTCATCGTCGCCATTATAATCAAGAGGATGTTCATTATCATTTTCATCATCAACTGCAGCTTAAAGTGAACTCTGTTCATCGCTCGCATCATCATCATCTCCATAAATGGTAATTTTAATTTTATAAGCATTGTTGTAATGTAGTTGAACAAAGTCATGTTCTTCTGACTGATATACTAGTTGATCTTGATAGTAGTACTTAAGTTAACTAACTAACCAACATGAATAAGTATAACATATCTGTAACTAATGTAGCAAGAGTGAGTTTGAGTGTGAGTGTAGCTGGTAACAACTTTTCTTGACAGGAATATCAACTGGTTTGGTTTTCATGATAATGGTAAAGGAACCTTTTAGACTTGCAACTTGCTGGAACGTTTAATACAGATATGCCTAACAGAAGGAGGAACAAGAACAACAGCCGGGCCTTTAGCCAGCTGCTGTTTACATTAACCATTTAATGTTTAAGAGAATAGAATAGAACACAAGTAGCCCAGTATTTTATGAATATCACAATATTTAAATATAATTATAAGTGCTTATTGCTTACCTAGTTAGTTTAGTTCATGTAAATGTAAATGGCTATTCTCTTGAAACTCATTTACAAGTACAACTTATAGTTGTAGTCCAGTATACATAATAGAAGCTATTTACCAACTATTTTAAACAATAGCATTATAAAAGCATCCAGATAAATAGCAGAGAAACTTGAGCAAATGTAAAATGTGTATTCGAAAATTAAAAATGATTAGGAAGTCGTAATAATTTCCTTTTTAAGAGAGTTTGTTTGAAGGAGAGCAAAAAATTCGGCGCATGTGTTTGCCGATTGAGTGACGAGAGTTTATTGAAGTCAAGAGAAGATAGAAAAACTGTTTCTCGTTTGTTTCCATTCCTTTCCATAACAAAGCCAAAGTAAAACCATGCCGGCTTGAATTAGTTTAGTTGCTTTGGCTTCACTCGATTCATTTCATCGCGGAATTGAAATGTTAATGCTAACATTCTCTCTCTGTATTTGTATTTTGTATCTAAACTCTAAACCACTGGCACTGCTCTGTTCTAATGTTATGTGACGTGCTAAAGTCGTTGTTATGTTGTTAGAATACTAAAGAACACATAATATACCATAACGTAAATTGAAGTAGATTTTTTAACTTGAGCTGACTTTTACTTTTATTGCAGGGTGAGTTGAGTTGAGTTGAGTTGAAGTTGAGTTGTAGAATAATTTACTTATACTATAGTACATGTAAAATGGGAGTATAAATCTACTCCGTACCATATAGCCTAGAGTCTAGCTTGTTATGCACATACCTATGTGGAAAATATGTACGATTGTATATTGTTTTACTTACAAACTACTTTTCATCAGTATTAGTTATAGCAATAGGCAAAGCAATAGGCAATAGGCAAAGGCTAGCATGTTTAGCTCAACTTTGAAATCCAAAGCAAGTCAATTGGCTTGGATTGACAAGACAAGGTATCTCTGGGCAAACGACATACAGATATGTAGGACTGATAAAGGAACCGATGCATGGATGTGCAGATGTGGACAAATTTCAAGTATAATGAGGCTAGAAGTGAAGAGATGAACTAGCCAAAAAAGGAAATGCCAAATTATTTCTGCAATTTTCCTTTCCATTGTTATTCGCATCAGTTCAGTTGAATTCAATTCAAACAGTACACAAAGATTTTGGCGAAGGGAAGAAGGAAGCATAATATATGATTGTACATACATTGCTAGGTACTAATAGATGATGGTGAAAAACTAAAGGAAAAATTAACTTGACGAAAAGAGCCAATACAAATACCTAAATGTGAATCTGCGATGGTGTGTATTACGAATTACGACTTTAATACTTTCAAGACCTACTTTAATTTCATCTGCATTGAATTGAGCTGGAATAGAACACGTTAGGTACTTATGTTCGGCCGAAGAACATTTCAGAAAACTAATTTTACTTGCATTAGCCAAAGAAATTGCTTCTTTCCACTGAGGCAGATACTAAATGTGTGTATAGTATGTACAAACAACATTATGTACTATGTTAGGCAGGACCTAGAAGAAGTAAATCTTGTGTATATTAAATTAGGTAGATACGTAAGTTGCAAGTATGTATTAAATAGGACTATGTGTGATTGCATTGCAAGTTAAGCAGAGTTCCCTGTGAAAAAACTTGATTGAGATTCTTGAAGGGCTAAATTTAACTGATGTGTGTAGGTAAGTAAAATAAATGTTCAAATGACTAATTTCCACGGAGCTGCCTGACAGTTCATTTCGAAATGAACATTTAATTTCATTACCGCAGCTGTGTTCCCTTTGGCTCGATTTTCCAAGAGAAACATTACCATACCATAACATGCACTTGATTACATACTTTAGAGTAATAGAAAATATATACTGGGACAGAACATAATAAAATAGCTTGCTTAACTCTATTTAGGTACAGATACAGTACACATGCAAGACACATCTTATAGTAAATATAGTTTAGTCGGAAGTTGAATGGATCTTAATGGTGAAATGAGAACTATCTGTACATAGAAAGAGGTTCAGCCTTATATTTATCAGTACTACAGTAGTACTATAATTGTGTTCCTTCTACGTTATTGGTAATGTAGGTAGTAGCAGTGGGTATAGTTATTACTTCGTAGCGCAAGGAAGGAAGAGGAGATGAAAAGCGTCGAAAAAATCTGTCTGTCTTGTTGCTCACCAAATCAAGGAACTCCACCGTGGAGGAGAAGACAACAGAATGAAATGAATGAAAAACTGAAGGTTCTGGTTGTGAAAAGCTGCGAGTGATCCGAGATGCCCGAATTCTTTGTTATTTTGCTTGAGTTAAGAATTTTTTGCATGTAGGTAGAGATAGTGTGTATTGTAGTGTAATGTTAGTGGAGTGTAGTGTATTGTTTGTCGCTTACAAACAAGTCTCACGATTTGTGTTTGTAAATACATATGTAGCAATATATTTTGTTCTTTCACTTTCTGACGGAGCATCCGAGAGAATTTTTACATTACATTATACATCACATTACTTAACTTTACTCACATTGTATTACTAGAAAAAAGTGTAACCCAAAAAACAACCGGAAACCGGCACACATCATTAAGTAGACATTAAGGAAAGAACATCACATTACAGTAAGTGTGGGTATTGGTCTGGTGTACTGTAGTTTTGGTTTAGCTTGACTTTCTAAAAAACCGTAGCTTCCTTGCGTTATGTTACGTTACGTGTATGTATGTATTTATGTGTGCAGTTACCGCGTAAGTTAAGTGTAATGCTAATCTATAAGTTACGCTTTACTACAGCACGGTATGGTAAGAATCGTACAGCATGGCAGGAGAAAAGCATGCTGAAAGACATTTTCGGTTTTTGGCACAATTTTCGCAATTTTAACGAGAAATTTTCACATTTCTTTCCCTGCTTTGAAAGGAGACCATTACCGAGAGTAGCGTAGTAGTTGCGAACATACGTTAAGTCAATTCATCTAAAGTTTATATATATTACTGAGCACATCGTTTATTTACCATACATTACCCAAACCGAAGTTAAGTTTAAGTAGACATGCTTATGGTAGACTGGTGAGGAAAAACAGCGTACAGTGGAATGGAATAGTAATAGTACTAAAACGATCTAAGCCATCTCCTCGTATTTCTTGTTCATTGCGTGACTCGGAAATTTAAATACACACGAGTGCTTGACTGAGTTAATTTTGCAGAAGCCGTTTTGGCATTTTTCATTGCTTTCTTGGATACACTTACAAATAACATTCATTTCCTTCACATTCAACATTCTACTTAGTTAGTTACTTACACTTAAGAGTGTTTTACAGACACACTTGACTTAATGTAACTTAACGTAAGTTGACTTGATTCAAATGTTTTTCATTTTATTTGCTTTCCTTCAACCATTAACATTAGCACTACTGTATTCCACTCCTAATAAACCAAACCAACCAAACCAAAGCACCATACCACACTAAAACTACACTTCCATTCCCATTACAGATCAGTGAGATACTGTAATGTAATTTAAACTGCTCTTATATGTGATTTTGAAGGTGGGCTTCGGTCTGC
Organism: Tomocerus mixtus; assembly: GCA_034694165.1. NCBI lineage: Eukaryota > Metazoa > Arthropoda > Collembola > Entomobryomorpha > Tomoceridae > Tomocerus > Tomocerus mixtus. Next base: position 4,219 of record JAQFYC010004356.1, on the reverse strand, counting down.
TGGTGGTTTAGCTTGGCTTGAGTTGAGCAAACGCTAGATTTGTACGAAATACTGTAACTCATTTCTCAAGTTGTGGAGTTAGCTTCACAACTTGTGCTTCACATTATATTACACTTATAAAATACGTTAGTTGAATTAGAATTTATAAATTAAGGCTATAGGTAGGTAGATAGAAGCTAGTAAGTAGTTTTACACTACTAACATAAGTCAACTACATATCATTATAGGTAAATAACTAATTCCCTTTCCTATCAAATCCTAAATGGTTAGCTCACAAACGGAGACCGCTACTCTAAACAAGTCTCGAGTTGCCTACACTTGTCTATATGTAGAACACTACATGGATACACTTACGTTACACATACTAAAATGTACAGATTAGATGGTTGCTTGCCTACATAAAATAACAGCTAAAGGAAGAATCACCGCCAACAAGATATATCTTTCCTTGATACATACCTAACCTAACCCAGTACCAGTACCATAAAGTCGCTTATTCATTCATACTGATATGTACGAACACTATAACTCACTTTATAGACATATATAGTATATGGAGCGTGTGTACGTTACGTAGTACGTATCAACATAAAAAACCCGAACATCGCATCGCTCTCTGTTCTCTTTGCATTAGCATCACATTGACACACAACGACATGCATTACACTCCATACATACATACTAGGCACTGTCAATGTACTAAAAGTAAGCAGAATACTTAAATGCTTACTCCAAGTACAGTATAAGCACGATATTGTAACTATTACCTACATACATTCAAACATAACATGATACAATCAACATAACACACCCCTTGTGTGTAGTAAATATATAATGTATGCTAACTAACGCCATATACCATGCCCGTATCACTATCAGTTACTGTTTTGTTTCGTAAATCTTGACTCAGTCAATGTAAGTTCAACTTCTTTTGCTGCGTATACGTACCTTATGCTATTCTAATACACATAGTACTAATATAACGGCAAAGTTGCGTTGCATTGCATTTCTATTTGTATTTGTATCTACTTACATACCAGTAAGGTATGTTGTATGTAAATACACACATTACTCGGTACACAAACAAACATTACACGTACAAATATCTGTACTACAAGAGGAGACTGAATTGAAACTGAACCACAAGTGCAAACATGCAATAAGGCTTCTTCCTTACTTAAGTTAGGATAAAGTTAAGGAAAAGAAAACCATACCATACCACACAACTCACACAAGTCGACTCATTAAATCCAGACAAAGAATTGACTCTCCGTGAAAACTTCAGTCACCGGAAAACGGCTCCTCCGAACCAACGAATGCCACTTACTTAGATAGATTCACTTGGATTTCATGCTTTTGCACCTCTACTCTGTCGCTCTTTTTTACTTTCATTTCCTCTCTGTCTCCCTCACAACACATCACACTAAATTACATCGCGAACAGAACGCAAATTCAAATGAATGATGCTTTTACCATGCAATTTCTTCATCTCTGCATATCTCTCTATCGAAACACGTATTTATGTAGCTTTTAAATCTGCTCTTCAATTTTGTTCTCACTCAGTTCAGTGAGTGGGTATCAAACAAGCTACTATGTATAAAATAAGTAGAAAAGGTGTTTGTTTTTATGTATCAGCAAGGCTTAGTACTAGAGTGGTGGTGATAAATACACTTTTACCTTTACTTACACATACTATAAACTTCTAGGTATATTCATTCAGACAGAAATGTGTCATTTTGTATCATGCTGCTTGTAAATCATATTAAGTTTGCGTTGCATGAAGGGGAAAGAACACTCAACACCATTCTGAGTTCAACAGCTATAATTTGTTCGTTGTGTGAGGATATCGCTGATGTGATGTGAAAGCAAACTTGTGTCTGCAATACATGTACATTGTATGTACATGTACCATCTCTGTTTGTAATACACATAATTCATTTTCATGTACCTACCTTTACCTAGAATGGAACATCCTCTTTAGCAAATTCGACATATTGATATCCGTAGTGAGTTTTTATTCATTTTTTGGTTGCAGAACTATTACGCGTGCTAAATTACATTTTTTAATATATAATACATACAAAATTGTTTTGTAACATGCATCTTAAAATTAAAGCACTTTATACTGTTGCAAACAGTAAAACTTGTGATAGGTAAAGCAGCCAAGTAAAAAGAGTATATATTCTGTCGTTTGGATAATTTTACTCGTTATAATAGTTATAAATAATAGGTTAACCGAAAAATACTTCGGAAATAATTTTCACATTGGATCTGATCCTATGATTGAAAGGGACAATTGATTACCTTTTAAACACATCCGATTGCAGAAATGATATCTGATAATATTTAGTATTACAATTTTAAAAGAAACCGAAGTGATATTTATTATCGATAACTATCTAATATGAAGAAATTGTACATATAGATTATATGCATGTGTGCAACGATTAGGTACATATTCATGAAAGAAGGTCTTTAAGTATTTTAAGTATGAATAGATTGTAAAATCAATTTGCGATGAATTGAATGTATAGTATCTGTGAATATGCATTTAAATTGCGATAACGTAAGTCATGTAGCTATAGCTAGACATTCTTTAAGTCTGGTCGGAGCCAACTATAGTAATAAGTTAAGTAAGTACTATATTGTAATATACGTAGTGTGAAGTGAGAAATCGTGAATTTCCATAACAGAGTAACTTATCATATAATTACGACGGACTTGAGAGCATAGTAATGGAAAATGGTATTCCAATACTTCCTATTGTAATTTAGTGTGCATAATAAATAGCCTTTATTGTGGTATGCGATGGTGTGGTAAAGTAATATTAATTCTATTTATGTATATCTTAGGCTAAAAGCCCTTGTGTTATGGTGTGCTGATGACGTACTCGTAGTCACAACATTCCCACCATCATTCACGTTCTATTGGTTATAGCTGTGTCATGTCATTAAGCACACAATATTCACATCCCTATTCCCTATCCATCTTATTTCTCAATTCTTAATCATATTCAATATCTTTTCTCATATGTGAATTTCTGCAAATAGACATTACACATAAATTGACTGTATTGTACGTAAGCGTAAAGAAAAAGGAACTTCTTGAGCTTAAAACTTTGTTAAGGTACTACACACAAGGTGCTTATGTAAGAAAATTCATTTGAGGATAAATTACACAAACTCTTCATCACTATTGCCAGTTTGCGTCGTCATATTATGAGAATGGAATTTCTGTTTAGCTACGTATTTCAACTTGTTATTTTGAACAGGATGCTCGAGTCAACTCTTTGCACATTTCTCTCTTCATCCTCATTAGTCCTAAGGTTTAATTATGCAAGGAAATATTTATAGTTCTTTGTATTCTGTATTCCTAGTAACATACATACATAGTTTCGTAGGTATAGTACATAGAAATGCCCAGTCATACCTACGCTACATAATCATAGTGTTTAGAATTAAGAAAAATTACTCCTTACCCACAATAATTTAGGTATGTACTGCAGAATATTCCCTACATATTTATTATCCTTGGTTACTTATGTAGCTGTAGCTGTGGCCTTCCTTATCGTTAGTTTGAGCACTTAGCTAAAGTTTCTATTAAAATTAAACTATTAAAGTAGAAAGAAATGTAAAATCCGTGTGTCATGTCATATTATTATCACAGACATCGCATAAGTCTCTTGTTTTATGTTTTATGTTTCCAGAAATTTTTCTACTGCACAAAACAAGAAAACGCACTAGTTACGAAATGCGTATCGAATGCATTATCGTATCAACAACAATTAAATATTTAGACTTGATAATGATAAGGATAGCCAGACTGAGATACATACATACTAGACTGGAATGAGACTTAAAACCATTTTACGATTTATTAGTTGTGCAAACATTTTTAAAAGAGTATGAATTGTGTGTTGGTTCTATGTGTTTGATCTCTTATCTTAATGTTCCATGATCCTGAGAAATCGTCTGGAAGAAAAACAATTTTCACACTCAAAACTACCTCACACAACTCATAGTGAGTGATTGAGTGACGGCGAGTAATAAGCTAAAAGAAAATTATATACTGATGCAACTACTACCTTAAACTAACAATTTACAGTGCAAACGTAAACTTAACTTAAAATGTATACATTAACAAAAACCGCTATGGTATATCTGTAGTTAACAAGTTATCATAAGAAGTAGTAAGACTACATAGAAACGTAAACGTATAA
>JAQFYC010004355.1:0-17451 GCA_034694165.1 Tomocerus mixtus | reverse complement strand
AGAATTAAATAGCACATCTCTACTATAATATTAGTAATAAACCCATTAGAAAAGAAAGATAAAGCAAGAAAAAATGAGCATCAAGTAAATTGAAGTAAATGCCGTAAGAAAAAATCCGGATAGGTAATCTTATGCATTACATAATTACATAACATAATAACAAGCAGGGTCCGGATATATATTATTTGATTTGAGGTGTTGTGTATTCTGTAATATTCCAGATGGGATTCCATATATATTTCGATTTTTAGTGTCCTTGATGAAAAAAGTATTTTTTATTATTTCCCTTTGACTTAAAACTTTTTCGAATAATGTTTTTGCAGAAAGAAAAGTTTCCTTAAACACAATTCTTAATCAAAATATTCTAAAAGCATTGTCATACATTTTAAATGCATCTCTCGTCGTTGTAGCTCTTGTGCCATGAATTTCTTGTGGAAGATATTTCTTTTTAATAAATATCCGAGCGCTTATCCTGATAATAAGGGAGAGTGGTGTTAGAAAGATAAAGAGTTAGTATTTGAGTGAAGATAAATGAAATGAAGGCGTTAGTTAGGTACTTAAGCGAAGCAGGTGTCATTGATGCGTGTGTTGTTCACGCCTTTTTTATACTCACTTATGTACTTAGTTGGTTAGGGAGCAGATGGATTGTATTTTCACGTCTTGTTTAATAATTCTTGTTAGTTGCTTGCTCCTGTGAATTAATAATGCCCCGGGGGCTGGAGACCGAGTTACTTATTAAACCTTTCTTTCATTTCTGCCCTGGCCAGGCCAGGCCTGGGCTCTCCAACTGGAAAATAATATAAAGCAGTGAGGATGATAAAAGTGGTCTGGTCTGAGAAAGGACTGGATGGAATACAATGGAAAAGTAAGTTAAGTGGAGTGGATCCAAAAATCCAAATCCATCCAACCGAACCAAACGAAAAGTAAATGTATGGACCGGCTGTCGTGTTCTGTTCTCTTTTTGTATTACTATGTGTATTATGTACAGCAAAAGGCGTTAGTTGGTTCGGTCGGGATTGGGATGCTCTGGGAAATAACATAACATAACAAGACTCTCGTCAAGAAAACTCATTGTTTGTCAGAATAAATATCCAGGAGAGGAGAAGGAGTGAAGAATCAACTTAGTTAACACTATATTGAGTATATAGATAGAAAATCCAATATTATTAGTGTTGAGTTGAGGCAAACCGAAGAAATGCATGAAGAATACTGGGAAGAACAATAGATATATTATTATTATGGGTTATTATAGGATATAGTTGGATATAGATAATACATAGGTGTTGGAGTTAAGAGTTTAGACTTTAAGAGTGTGAGAAGAGAAGGAGAGTGAAGCATAAATATTATTATCTTGTTATTCTTCTCCTCTTCTTCTTATTCTGTTCTGCTAGTTGCTGATGCTGGCTGATGGCCTGGCTGGCATGCTCTGGCTTTTGCTCTTCTTACATATAATATATTATTATATCATTATGTTATGTTAGGATTACGAGTTTAGTTTAGGTAAGTATTAAGAGGATGAAGTAAGTAAACAGAACGGAAGGAACGAAAAGGAAACCCACAGGTACTTTTACTATATATACTACTATATGTACACACGTTTCTATTTTATAGATCCTAGATCCAACTTGTGGCTTCATTCTATAACCCTGGAATTGAAAACTAATTTTTTAAATATATTTTTTACAGCCAAATGGAAAATTACTGGAAGATTTATTTGGAAAACATTCCCTAAGCTGAAGTTGAGGCTGAGCCAGTGATTCCACTGGGCTTTTTTATTCATTCGGAAATTTGGATCTCGAGGAATACTAGTATTAGGAGATTTCAAAAAAAAGAAGAATTAAATGCGTGAGTGCTTCCGTTCCTGTTCTGTTGCTGATTTTGATGTGTTTTTTTAGTGCAAGTAGTGAAAGAATTAATTCCGGAGGTTGAAAAATGAATTATTTGACTGAAAATTGTGGTGGGAATTCGTTAATGTTATCGTTTTTACCAAAAAGTTGGCTAGCCTCTACTAAAGTGCGGATTAGTTAAGTTTTTTAGGTGTTTAGTGTATAGAGAATATTTTGATAGTTAAATTCAGCCACCCTTGACTTGACCCTTGACTTTGACCCTTATTGAAAAGAACACAATATGAGCTGTGATGAGAACTATGAACTTTTTCCAAATCACCTGCTACTTACTCATAGTCAACAACTGCAATATTCCAGTGCTTTGTAGAAATGAAGAGAGACCAAGGAGACATCGTCACAATGCGGACCTTTCCCTTTGGATCGACGAGCAACAAGTCAAACTCTTTAGCGGTATGTCAAGAAATAACTCCATTTTTAGTTAAGGATTTTCTTATAGGAAAATATTTTTGTATAGGGTTTCCCATGGAAATTCACGCTATAGCCGATGGACATGTGTTGCCCTATATTTTGGATCCGAATTTTGAAAATTATCTACCGGTGATACCGTCTGAGGTCAGTTTGATTCCTATTTGTTGTCTATAAACTATATTTGTGTAGTAGACAGTGGAGCAATAAAAATTATATGTACAATTTCGTTTTCGTCCAGGTTGGAGTCGTAAACTTTACATGGAGAGCCGGAGACAAAAAGTATTTCTATAATTTCGACCGCCTTCAGTCTTTCAATGAAGATATTTTATTATCGCCAATTGTTTCAATAGAAACTCGGGGGAAAATCCCCAGAAAACCAAAAGGTATTCAAAATTAATGTACAACAAATTTTCGGATTGGTTTGTAATACCTGATAAAAGGGGATATAAACAGAGATGTTTTGCGGAATAGATTTTTATAAAATGTAAAGATATTTTGTGTATTTTAAAATTTAACTCAAATATTCCTTTAAAAGTTTATTCTTTGTTGCGTTCAAAAATTATCTATATTTACACGTTGGCTTATGAAAACAGGGATTCACTTCTTTCTTTTCTGATCATAGAACTTTTAGTAAAAAGAAAACTTTGGTAAATACTGAAATATAATATATACATTCAAAGAGCATTTGAAATTCTTTATGCTGTTTTCCAAAAAAACTGTTTGTACATTTTTGACATCCTTATCTAATACTTTATGGAAGCAAGGCCAATTATTGTGAATATAGTAGTTCTAAAATAGAAAAATAAATGTAAACTATTATTTTTTACAGCATTCAGTGTGTTCCTGCCTTGTGCTGGAAAGCAATCTGGCGTTGCTCTGTTCAGCATAGGCCTACTAATAGAGACAAGGAAGGGCCGACCCCTGGCAGGGACTCCGCTTCGTCTACGTCTCCGAAAAGAATGTGCGGACCGAGGCCAACCGGATCCTGAGTGCGATAAAAAGTGTGCCAATGGAGGATGGTGTAACAAAGAGAGGATTTGTCATTGTCCCGAAGGGTACATGGGCCAACATTGTCAAACGGCTTTGTGCTACCCGCAGTGTATGAACGGGGGCTCCTGCACTGCCCCCGGGGTCTGCAGTTGCCCGAAGGGATTTCACGGACTTCATTGTGAAGGAGGTTTATTGTACATATTTTTTTATGTTTAGTTTATATATGTTATTTATTCAGTTCTTGAAGTAGAATTTATAAATACGTTCTCAGATCACTTCAGTCGCTAACTTTATCAAAATATTAAATTATCACATGACTAGGTAGTTTAGTGGTTTAGTTATAGTCATTTTACTACTTGGGTTTAAAAAACTGGAAGATATTTAATATTTATATATATTTTATATATCAAACTCTTTCTGATAGCCAAATTGCAGATTTGCAACCAATTTTAATAACATTAGTAAGGAGGTTATAGGCAGGTGCCTGTTCAGCTTCGTGTTCGATTCCCGTGTCGTGGTGCTCTTGTTCTTCGTCCCGACATTTTTTGATTACAGCTAGCAGTTCTTTGTGGTCACCTTCACTTGACATTAATTCTCGAATTTGATTGTTGTAATGATCTGTTATAGCGGATTCCACAGCTACTGTACACGCCATTGCGGCTCTCTCTCCCAAAAGTGCAGTTCCTGCAATTAAGAATACAATTTTTTAATAGTATTATTGTAAGAGTCTCTAAGCAAAAAAAAATATTTTTCCTCAAAAACTAAATAACATTTTCCCGTAAAATTAAGACAGGAAACGGCAGTAAGGTTAGATGTTAGAATAAATTTTGCATGACATGCACTGAGATACCACATAATTTTTGTATTCGTTTACCTGCACCAAGTGCATATCCAGCAACATTCCAAAAGGGCAGTAAAATAGTCGGTCTGGCTCTATGTTTCGGGATTAACTCTTCAAAAATTCGTAAATGCTCCTTTTCTTGATCCCACATGTGCTGAATTAAGGGTCCTGATTTTGACTTTCCTACATTTTCAAAAATTGTTAAAATATTTGTAATATCTAGTTTATGAATTACAGTTATGTTATGTTAGGATATACACTATGTAGAATTTAAATAAATAGTTACCTAAAACAGCCATCTGACCAGCATATATTCGATTGGCACCATATTCCCCAGCATGGTCGACACGGATAATTCGATCAATTTGCTGTCTTGAATATTGTCTGTTGAGTACTGTCAGCAATCTAGATCCACTTCGATTCATTTTCTAAAATAAACAAGATTTTTTAATTACTTTACAGGAATTTGCGGAGAAAAATGTCTGAATGGTGGAAAATGCGTGCAAAAAGACACTTGCGAGTGCACCCGAGGCTACTACGGACTCCGATGTGAATACAGTAAGATATTATCATTTCAATATAACTAATTTTTAAAATATTAATTCCAAAAAAATGTAAATTCATCCTGATTTTCTTAATTTCTTAAAGGTAAATGTATGATTCCCTGTCTAAATGGTGGGAGATGCCGAGGAGTTAACACCTGTCGCTGCCCGCCGGGTTTCTCCGGGGACCATTGTGAAATCGGACTGACGAACCGAACATTGTCCCAGCGACATTTATGCTCGCTGCCGTGCAGACACGGCAACTGCGTTGCAATCAACCGCTGCGAGTGCCACGAAGGCTGGTACGGCCGACGCTGTCAGCGCAGCAAATTCGTTAGAAGTAATTAGAATTATTCTGCCACTAGATAAAACTCTTTTTAAAATTGAATCTTGAATCTGGATGAAAATTGGATGAATTGACAATTTACATAATTTGCTTCCCATTTGCACTAGGAGCTTTGAGAGTGCCGAAGAAACTGGAAGATAGAAACTCGGCTTTATTTTTTTCTTGTCCTTGAGAAGAGTATTGACTTGATCACAATTACTTAATTAAGTATAATAAATAAATTGTTTTACTGTATTGTACATACTCATTTTGTAATAAAGTGTTAACTATTACCGATTACTACTTAAACAACATATCCTAATATAGGCACTCTAATAATAATTTTCCATAAATTAAATTTTCATGGACATAAAAAAGATACATAATAAATGTTCAATCATTAGAACTTTTGACTTTTCTCCAGGCCAGCGCATTTAACATTTACTAAAATAAATATTGTTGGTAATTCATAATGTTTACCTTAATTTTTCGTTCACATCAACCTCGGGGAAAAGGAAGGTCAATTATTCAGTAATTATTCCCAAAAATTAACACTGGACAGTTTGAGAAAATTCCAGGATAAGAATCCAGAAATAAATATCAATCCCAACAACACGAGGAACGAGAGAAGGAAAAGATATAAATAAGAAAAGTTTGTTTGTTTACAATTTAGAAGCGCAGTCGCACTCTTGTGGTTGAACACGCGAATTTCCAGCAACAATTTTTGGCCTGCTCTCCGGCTAAGACTATATCCCGTGTTTTGTATACAAGAAGTTGTGTATATCTGATAGAAATAATATGTTCCCTCTCCTAATATCGATCGGACGGAGTTGCTGGGAGCAGAAATGGATAGGAAATGGAGTATTGCAGAAGTTGTCCAGCAGCACCCACAAGGAATTTCCAAAAATTCTCTCGTCAGCGCACAATTTCCAGTTTAAAGTGTCGAGTGGTCACAAAATTCACAATTAGCGGACGATAAGGACGTCGCACAGCCCAGGTGAGTCGAAAATCTCAATTTTTGTCTAAAATCGCACGCAGGTGCGTACGCAGCCGTAGTCTTCCATTGAAGACTGGGCCTGCTCAGTCCTCCCACGGCGGGCACTTATTACGACCCTTCGCAATTCTTTTTATTAATTATTGACCTCTAAACATCACCCCAAAATTATTTAAAGCCCCACCACCAAATTCTAAATGCCCGAATTCATCAGAAAACATTTTCTCCGTCGGCCATGTTCTTTCCGGGTTTTTGGGAGAGACACGGGTAGAATGCCTAGCAATGCAAAAATCAATGCCAGCAAACCAAAACCTAAACAATAATAATATTATTATGCAAATCACTTGATGATTTGATGGTTTGTTTACATTTCATCTTTTGACATTCAAAATTGGCTTTTTTCCTCAAATAGCAAATGATTGGAATGATCCAGGCATCTCATAAAGTCTCTTTTAACGTAGATTTATTATGCTCATTTTATACTACCCGAATTTTGTCAAGTGAATCCGATTTCAGGGATACTTCGTCTCTATCGATTTTTGTGACGTAATCGCAAAGAGCGAATCACCGAGCTTTTTATGTAGGAGGTGTTCTCTATCTAAGGGCTTACAATTTTTATTGATTGTATTACAATACTATTCATCATGATCTACAATGCAACAACCCATTCGGTCCTATGCCCCATTTTATGACAGGTGACAAGACAAGGCTTGTAGACATTGACCTTGGTGTTAAAATGTATGAGGATGAATATTATAGAGTCGGGTAATAATCACATCAGCTGTTGTCTGTTTACATTCACATTTATTTATTATTTTCTTCGCGATTTTACTTTTAGATTTTTGGAATAAAAATAATTTTAATTAACGTGACAATATTAATAATAATGACAATTAATTATGAATTATGGTTTAAATTTCACAGGGCACGGTGGTGGCGGATACGAGTGCTTCTGAGACAACCGCTGACCTGACTTGACAACAACAAGTCCCTTCACCCTTTGATTGATAAACAAAACAGCTGTGTTGAAATTCATTTATTTTTCGTTGCCTGCCTGTGAGAGCCCCAGAAGACTCCAGACAACTCAATCAATGGTGACGATGAACGGAGAAGAGACGTCGGCAATTTTGCCGGGAGTGGCCCCGACGCTGGACCACAACTTGGACGATGACGACGACGACGGAATGTCCGACGGGTCTTCGCCAAACTACGAAGACAGTCATGACCTCATGACGAGTGCCATGGAAGACGAGGTCACAGCTCAGTTGGCCGCTGCTGGTAATTTTCATTGATAACATTTTTGGTGTTTTAATTAAGATGTAAGATGTGGATTCATTTGCTAAAATTATTATTATTTATAGGACCTGTCGGGATGGCCGCAGCCGCCGCAATCGCTTCGGCCAAAAAGAGGAAACGCCCTCACCAATTCGAGACAAATCCCTCAATACGAAAACGGCAGCAAACGAGACTCTTGAGAAAATTGAGGGTAAGATATCAAGATTAATTTAATTTATATTTGGAGTTGGGATCTGACATTTGGGGAGTAATTGAGTAATATATTATTTTTCTCGTGCCACTACTTCAAGTACTGGGCTATATTTCAAAAGTGTTATTGCTTGTGTTTGTAGTGAATTGTAAAATTGTTTATTTTGAATTTGTAGCAAACGATTGACGAATTTACGATAAGAGTTGGAATGCAGGCCGTCGTTTTGGTGGCAATTCCAGGGAAACCTCAGAACAGCTTTAAGTGTTTCGGGGCGAAACCTTTAGAGGATGTGATTCGAAATATGAGACCTATGGTGATGCAGGATCTGGAAAGCGCACTCGCCCAACACGCCCCTGCACCCGCCCCTGAAGACCCCTCTCTCCATGAACTACCACCTTTGGTATTTCAATTCAATTGATTTGATTGCCATTCCTAGTTTGTACTATTAACATTTTGTAGTGCTAATTTTATATTTAACTTCGGGTCTTCTGTTTGTACAATTGCATTTCCTTGCCGTGCCATGCATTGGACACCTTGTCCTCCATCCATCCAATCCAAAATCCAACATCAGAAATTTAGGAGTAATGAATTACAGGTTATTGACGGGATCCCGACGCCCGTTGAGAAGATGACCCAAGCTCAGCTGCGAGCTTTTATACCTCTTATGCTCAAGTATTCAACTGGACGGGGGAAGCCCGGCTGGGGCAAAGAGTCAACAAGACCACCGTGGTGGCCACAAGATTTGCCTTGGGCCAATGTTCGTATGGACGCTAGGACGGAGGACGAGAAACAAAAGGTAAACTTTTCTCCAAATTTAATTATTTTTATATTCCTTTGCTTAAAGGCCTTTGTTTTGTATTGGCTAAAATACGTCTTCCATAGAGTTTTGTAAAAATAATATTTCCAAACAATTGATTTCTTAAAGGATAATAAATAATTTATGTCTTCTTGTGTGTAGGTCTCTTGGACACACGCTCTGAGGCAAATCGTGATAAATTGTTACAAATATCACGGACGTGAGGACTTACTTCCCGTTTTCAGTGCTGACTCCGAGGAGAATAACCAGGAGGGGAAGCCGCCAGTAGCCAAGATGGCAAAGGCAAGCTCCCATATTACTAACCCGACCAACACTACTCCCGTTTCTACTCAAAATTCTCAAAACCAATCCATTCCGCAACAGGCTCTGCCGGTAAACATAACTACAGATGTAGTAGTGTCTCTAACAAAATCTTCTCTTTCTATCGTTCTCGTTAGTTCGTTCGTCCGCTATCAATTATCCATTCTTTATTGTCTGTATCGTGTGTACCATTATTTCCTTCCTCGTACTTACTTCATTTCATTGCTATGTCAGTCGTGTAGCATTTTATTGTCGTCAATCTGGCTTTTTTTTCGCATGACTCATTTTTATTTTTCGTCTCGTGCGAAATTCAAGATTTTTAGAACTTCAACACAAATCTACAACTGTAAAAAATGTCAAAATAAATGGAAAATCAGCACAAGGAATCAAAATGAAGGATAATGCAATGAAAATGACAATTTTCAAATGAATTCTGAATTCTAATCCACAAGAAGTCTAGGTCCCTTCTCAAATTGTATGTACAACTAATACCTTCAACCTCCATAACTTATAATTTCTTCTCCTCGACGTACTTCCCGGCACAAGTTATTATTATTTTACGCGGCCTGTGAATGGATTGTTTTTTTAATTTTGCATGCCTATTATATTTATTTTTAATAGTATTTAATAGTATGATTTTAATTTTTCATAAAAAAAATAAGCTAATTGGATGTGAATATGTTGATTAGTACGGTGTAATTGGCACACAAATGACTCAATTCGCGCCCACCGTTCTGCAAACGATTAGCAATCCGGATGGAACCGTTTCCATCATTCAGGTCGACCCTTCCAACTCGATTATTACCCTCCCGGATGGAACGACCGCTCAAGTTCAAGGAGTCGCCACCGTAAATACTATTTTACTTGGAAATTATACAATTTCTGTTAATAATATTACGCGTGTAAGGAATTTTGGTTATAATAGTGTAAATAAAATTATTTAACAGCTGCAGCATTCAAGCGACGGGACACAGACGGTGCAAACAGTCCACGACGGCTCTGGGGAAGGGATGCCCATGACGGTAGATCTGAATAACGTCGCACAAGCCACAATTGGTCAAGAAGGTCAAATAATTCTAACGGGAGAGGACGGACACGCGTACCCTGTGACTGTGAGTGGAATGATCACAGTCCCCGTTCCCCACAACATGTACCAAACAGTAGTGGCAAATATTTCATCCATCCAGCAACAGGGCTCGGATGGTTCTCTCCAGGTACGTCCCTATTATTTTTGACTTTCTGACTACACTTTCACACTGTAGTTCACCATTATGCTTTGTCCTATTTATTTTTATGTAGAAAGATTGTGTTTTTTGTTTTATTTTATGATTTTTGCTTTGAATTTTTGAATTAACGCTAGACAAAGTATGTAGTTCAAGCAAAAAAAGTTCCTCGAGGTGTTGTAAGGGATGTTAAGTCTTCACCCATCCTAATGGAGCATCAGGTATGTTTTGCGAAAGCTTTTTTTGTTTAGCAAGTAGTTTGTTTACTTATAATTGAGCGCTGTTCAGTTTTTTAAACACGTTTTAGACACTTTTTTTATTTTTTACCATAGAAAAGATTTTTATGTGCATGTTTATATGTAAATAACACTAAATTAACATTGGTAGACCTAATTGTAGGTATTTTTAGGAAATTACATAATTTATTTGGTAATTGTGCTTAGGTGGTACCGATGGTGATGCCAAAAGTTGAGCCGGGGACGGAGGGTGAAACGACGCAGATCCCTGTGGGCGCCCTTACAGGAGACCCTTCACAAACTCAAGTCGTTACTGTTAATGCCAATGGACAAGTTGTTCATGTAAATTTTGTTCGTTAAATACACGCCTTATTTATTGATACTACGCTGATTACTATAAATTAGACTTGGAATTCCCAAGTTCCCCTCTCAAGACTAGGAAAACATTCCTTGTGTTGTTTCAAATGGGTGGAACCGGATTTAAAGTCTAAATTCAAGGAATCGGTCATGAATTATTTCCATTATTTTAAACTCTGTGCGGTTTGATGCAATTTTTCTAATTACTTTTTTTGCAGAATGATAAGATTTACCAAATTTGTGAGTTTTTAAAACCGGATAACCAAGAAAAAGTTATAATGGTAAGAGAAATTCATTAAGTTATTCATGAAAAAATTCGACTGGATCGGTACTCATATTTCCAACGAAAACTGGGATTTAAGGATTTATGGAAAATATTTTTACGAGTATATTTGCCAAATGGCATCTAAATTATTTGGGGAATAAGGGCAAGTGCAGTGCACATTACGGCCGATGGCGATATTTTTTGCAGTTATGGGACAAATTCAAAATAAATATATCACAGTCGTATTAATTTTAAAATACACTTAGATATATTTGTGAATCACTTGCCAACTTTCATATTTCTACCTGGTTGTTTACTATTTATTTACATAAGCTTAAACTACATCACTTTTGCATTCATATGCTAATTCAATGGGCAATTTTCAAAATGCTGTCAATTTTTTTGAGAGTATTTGAGAGTTGTATGGCTAGCAAAAGACAGAAGCCTAGACATCAGTCTTTAAATGGGTGAAAGAATTGGCTGCCCGTTTTTGCCCCATTTTGAATTTATTTAGATAGGGTAATTGACAATACTTCTTGCATAAAATATATTATGCCGGCCGCAATGTGCAGTGTAAGGAAAAAATCAAAACTATCCATTTTCAATCCATTACACTGGTAATTCAATGAAAGGTTTTTGACAATGCTTCCTTTGAGTGAAACTTTTGGCACATTGAGTCGTAAAAAGATGTTTTTTGAAATCGGTTATTTTAGATTTTGTGAAGTAGTTCTGAAATGTCTGGAAATATGTACACTTAATATCGTATAAGGTACTGAGAGTCATTAACAAATTCCTTACACTTTTCTAAATTATTTTTGTTTATTTTTTAGATGACGGAGGTAACGCATCAGACTCAGGAGGAAATTAATAGCCAACACGAAGAAATCGTTTCGGAGGACGGTCAGCAAGAGCAAGACGAGCAAGACTCGAACAACCCTGAGAGTTAAATCACATACTAAGAATGAAGTACAATCGCATTTTCTCCTCCACCCACTCACTCGGGCGAAGCCAATCTCCGAATCTTCCCTTGCCTGTCCTGTCGCCCGCATTTCTTTCGACTAATTGTTGTGCTAGATGCCAAAAGGACGTTTCTAGTAGTATTTTTTTTATTAATTGCTTCGTTCGTGTTTTTTGTCTATACGTTACGTTTGACTTTGACGAAGATCTCAATATGGTCTGTACATTGTTGCTTCTAAGTAAAAATAATAATCTCTTGTAGTAGGTAGTTAATTAGTGACGACAAGTTTTATTAAGAGATTTTTGATAATTACTATTTACTAGAATAAACTGTCGTTATTGTGTATGTAACAATGAAAATACTTCGCAGCGTCTTTCTGTTTCTTTCTTAAATTAAGTAGCTAGTAGGTGCAAATATAATTGTTAAATAGATGATTGTTGTGTATCCATTTATTTGTTACCAAACCACATAGACTTTAACTTACATTTAACTTTAACATAACATAACATAATTATAATTACATAATGTAGCTTATTCATATTATATCTATTCTAAAAAATAGTCCTTAAGTTTTTACATAAATAAGTACAATGTATTATACATAGATATTTACATTCGGGGAAACTGTTGCTTCGGTAGATAAAAATAAATCAACAACCCGCTAAAATAATACATACGACTACGACTAAGATCCTGTAATTAAATAAATTAAGATTACTCAAATTTTCCTATTTTTAAGTAAACAAAAGGCTGTGCAGGATATCCAGGAGAGACAAAAATTCAGAAAATCTCGGGAGATTGCTATTTTTAGCCAGCGATGATTTTGTCTACCGAAGCAATCCCAACGCCCTTACTATAAATATATTTTGATAGTGTAATTCTATGTAAATAGACAGCTAGAGCTAGAGATCCGAGTTACATTATAAATTCATGAATTATTGAATTCTTTTGTAGGTGAGAAATGTTTAGGAGAATTGTGTCGTGTCCCACAATTAGATTAAAAACCCTTTTGTTACTTATGACAATTTTCTTTCCATAGTCAAATTTATCGTTACTAAGTCTCTAATTAATTGTTTTCGTTAAACATGATTGTAGAATATGGAATAATAATGTAAATTATTAATGTACTAGGTGAATTTTTGTAAAAAGAGGAACGGTAAATTGAAATACTTTCAAAATTGTCAATACAAAAATAATTAATTAGTGTAATTATATTGTAGGTACGATTTACGATATAAGTGTTGTTGTATTAGCCAGTAAAATGAAATATTGTTGTTGTGGGACATTTATTAGGGAAGAGCCATGAATTTTTACGATTACAGCCGAGTATTAAACTAAACTACTTTGTAGTGACTTGAAATCTGGACTGTGTAGTCTTTGTTCTTTTATTTATAAGCAAGGGAGGGAGAATGCAAGGGAAATGGCTGCAAAAAGGAGGATAAACATGTCACACCCCAAAATTCCACAGAGAGCTTGACCTTTGTCGTATTTGTAGGCGAAGTAGGTGTTAATGTTGAAGCCGTTGTAGTCCGGGGTCCTGAGACCAACGGTGTCCACTTTGTAAATGAGGGAAATGACGAAGGCAGCTGTGATTGGCAGGAAGAGAACAAGGTTCGCCAGAAGCATGTGCAGTTTTTGCTAAAAATATTAAAATAAATAGTATTTTAGGAGATTTATAAGTTATTTCAGAGTTTTCATGGTAAACTACTGAATTTCTTTCTTCAAAACATTTTCATTCAGGATTCCAATATTTTTATCAACTAAACCTAACTGTAACTATAATTTATGGAAAGTTGCACGTTGTGTAGGAAAATGTGTACCGAGTCGTTTGTAAGGAATAATTTTTAAATGTACATACATTTTTTGTCGGAAAAAACGAAATATAAGCATGACAGTATAGGGCATTGTAATTATATCATAGCATTTGCATAATTTAGTTATGAGAGTAAAATGGGATTTATACCTTTCTTCGATAGAGGAAAATGGACGTGAAGAACTGAGCAATAGCTGTGACGATAATGACTGGGGTGAGTACAACGAGGACGTCGTCCGCAAAGATTTGGTCGTAGAAATCCACCCCCATTTTGGGGTAGAGTGCATATTGTAATTCCATTCGCCCGTTGATTTGTTTAACAGTGTCATGCAAAACCAAGGACGCAATTATTATCAGGCCCACTGCTGTCAACTACACAGAAAATTAAAAATATTTAATTAGTTATATTTATTTAATTCATATTACTGTTTTCCAACAATTATGGCCTTGGCTTATTCCATAAATATATTATTTTGCAGTATTAAATTCATATTTAAGTTACAAAAAGCTCAACAAAGATAGTTTAAAAATACAATCAAAATTTTGGAAATTCAATTAAAAAAAGTATACCAATCTCAAAAAGTTTACTGCATAATATGAGTGTACTTATATTGGCATGCATTGAATTTATTGTAAATTCGGCATTTATCGTTTTCCATTTTGAACAAATACTTGAAATTTCGAAAAATCCATGAAAAATTTCTATTTTAAATAAGACATAATGTTATTGCATATTTGATACATAGTATTGTGTGTGTGTATAAGTTAAACAATTAAATAATCTATATACGGTTAGGTTTTATAAAGTAACGTACAGCAGAAAGGATTGTGATCCAGAAATGATGCCTTGCCAATTTCTTCGGTTCTAATGTTGAAGAGGACGTGGATGACATATTTGTCCCCCTGTACGATATTCTCGAGGACATCTTTCTAATCTGATCTGTATTTTTGGCTTAAAAATATTCACTTTCTAATAAAAAAGCAATAGAAATTGAGATTAAAATAGGTTTAGTATCACTACAGAATTATTTGCAAACTTCAGGCAACCATTTAAAATCTATTCTGGTCTGACACTAAAAACTAAACTACGTAGTCATTCAGGTATACAATTTATTAATACAACACAATAGAAAAATGCCTATGTGTATAATATACCTACATAAATACAGATATAGCAATAAAAAAGGTATTTTGATGAAACGTAAAAAGATAAACACAATTACATTATTATTACTACTTGTTTATATGAGACTCGTTTAATTTTAGCACATGAGATATGCACATGCACGTAAATCTAAAATTCTAATACTCTTTAGATATGTTTTATGTAATAGACACGCTCTATGAATAGGACACGATGCGATATGCGATGCGATGTTTTGTTTACCTACTAACTTAGTTATATAGTACATGTGAACGTAATTGTGTGTGAATTTCTTTTGTTATGTAGTCTATTATGTTGTAGTTTCCGATTATGCGAATTGCGAATAGCGTAGAAGGTAGAAATACACAAGCCTTCCTTTACTTATGTTCTAGGAATATGCAGAAACATGCACTTTCACTTTAAACTCAATATCCTTTCAAACTAAAAGGGTTTCGAATACAAATTCCTCAACAAACAAGTTTTTGGGGGCAGCAGTAGTCCCCAGTCCTTAATAAATATACAAAATAAATTGTATATTTAAATGAAATTACATTAAAATCCAAAGAACAATAAAATTCATATATAATGCCCCTATTTACATAGTTATCATTGATTAAAATTATAAATTCTATGTAAAATGTACGTATCAAAGTATAATAATATAATGTATCACTTAAGTTCCTATTGTATGCATATTAAAAGTATATAAGAGAAGAGTTATGTAAGTATTTAAGTAGTAAGTTTATGGATTTTTCAGATTATCGTCTTATCACTACCCTAAAATACGAACAGGCAAGTTAAAAAAGTTAAAAATGCTTGAATAATATAAATATGCTTTATTTACTCAGAAATAAACTGTTGAGACGTTGTTGGGTAGATTATTGAAGCTAAAAAATGTTTTGGTTCCCTGTGTTATGTTGTCTGCCCAAAGGGCTTGTAGTTTGTAAGATCTCAAGCAAAAAATCCATTTGGTACCTGTTACTATTGTATTATGTTATGCATTTCTGTTTGCTAGTGCATACTTGCCTACCTGCTGTGTTATGTACGCAGTACGCATTATTGAGTGGCTTGTTTTGCGTCTTTATATCAACATCAACCCTATCTACCCTTCAAGATACCTTTATAAGTATCATTTAGTAATAGAAATAGTTTTTATATCTGAAAGTAAAGGCAAATTAATGTTTAGCAAGTGTTATAGGTAGATTTGTTATAGTTGATAGAAGGTATTCATATATTTATGCACACAATTTAAAGAATGTCATATATAATTATATATTAGATGCGTGTGTGTCTGTCTAGTGTCTACCTATGCTTAAGTATAGTATGCATGCATATATGAGTGTGATAAGTCTATCTCGATAGAATAACTCTTTTATATCGCTATATAACAAGTCATGCACATAATTATATCGTTATTGATTGTCCTCCTCATCTGAAATAACTGCCTTTACCTATACAAAGTGGACATGCATACATACCTGAACCTAATGTATACATTCATATGGATTTTACTATGCAAACTTTGCACACATTTAACTCAATAGAGGTTCTAGCTGTGGATGACTATGTAAATAAGCTATAAGTACTTATTAAATTGAATGGCAAACAAAACAAAACAGGTTCCAAAACTTATATTACAATCCGTTTGAACTCGTATTGAGTTTTGGAGATTGAACTCTCTGTGTATAAGTTGCAAAAGTAAACTAGGCATTAAGAGATTTGGTTCTTTCATTAAACAGGTAGCAGGTAAATACATGATAGGTCAATGCAATGGAATAGTTTAATCATCACCATCAATGTTTTTCTATGTAAAATACTTCCATTTCCATACATACATTTTCCATGTAACTTTATGCAATCTATTTTTAATGAATATCATGCAATGCCAGTATTTAATGGTGATGATTTATTAAAAAACGGATAAAAGCCAATTTATATTACAGCTAATGTGTCGCAAACCAGCGAAAATCTCAAGATTTTAAATTAAATAGTTAGCAAATTAGTATTATATTTTAATTAATATAAGTTAAAGTTAATTATTCACCGTAATGAGAAAGACTCTGAGGTCGCCATTGTCCATGGCGGTTATCCTGACACTTTCATCCCTAGCTTTCTCTACAGTCATTTGTCATTTCCGACCAGACTTTGGTGTTGGGGATGACGCGGAGAGAGCATTTGGTGCGGATGATGAGCCGCGACTGCATATCGTCATACTCCTCCACACGATCGTACAATCTCAATTGTCATCGTCCCCTCTCCACCCAGCAACTCGTCGTTTCATCGAAAGCAAAGAGTCTGCAGGTTATCTGTCCATACCATTACAACAATTAAAAATACATTATTTTCTGCTATTACTTATTTACTCATTTAAATGCATTAAGTAACACCTACAGAAAAAAACACCAAAATATTAGGGAAATACTTGGAACCACATTACAGCTAAACCTAACCCCGTACTGACACCGAGCCAAGCTAGTCTTCAAAGCTAGTAATGTGAGATCAACCACAAGCCAAGTTTCACAAGTTTCTCCCCTAGGACATATACACACACTCACATATACAATTGCGTACGTAGGAATAATGGCATACAGCTTGTCACATATGAACACCGTGTACTTAGTTGTCCACATAGAACAAACAGTAGCCAATTCCGCACAAGTGTTCTTTTCAATGCCACACTTTTGCTAATACCCCATACAAGTATTTTTATCAATGACACACTTTTACCAATACCCCATACAAGTGTTCTTATCAATGCCACACTTTTGCCAATACCCCATACAAGTGTTCTTATCAATGCCACACTTTTGCCAATACCCCATACAAGTGTTCTTATCAATGCCAC
>JAQFYC010004354.1:0-17452 GCA_034694165.1 Tomocerus mixtus | reverse complement strand
TCGCGAACAACAGAAACCCCAGAGGAATCGACAAACCTTGCATTTTATGACGAAGTTACTACAGAAAAAACTGAAAATCCAGAAGAATACTCTACGACAGGATTTTCTGGAAAAAAATTGGAAAAGGGGGAACCAGAAATCGAAACTGGAAGACAAAATGACGATTTGAATGAAAGTCCCGAAACAACAACAACTCTAGGATCTGAGATACATCAGAATACAGAAGATTCGGTAAATTACCAAACGACGGTTAACTCTGTAATATTTCCAGATGAACTTAAAACAACTTCGAAAAACTCTGAAAATTTGGAAATGGAAAACAGAACAGAATTTTTAATTAACTTGGAAAAGGAATTAGAGAGGAATATTAGTAAAGGAACCGAAGGGATTTCCAACTTAGCGCAATCCACGCAAAATCCTGAAGGTTCTTCCCAAATCGAAGGGACATCCACCTTAAAATCCAGGGATGTTGATGCAAAAGTACTGGAAATCGAAGAGGAAGAAGAAAATGAAATTGAAGAAATTATTCAAAGAGTGAGAACTGAAATTAAAAATTTGACTGCACAGTCACTCGTAAGGGAGCAGACGAAAACATCTGGAGAAAACGGAACTGGAGATTCTAAAGCGGTTTCAGACGAGTTATATACCTTAATTACATTTGCTCAAGAATTGGAAAAGCTTATGCCATCAAAAACAAAAAACAAAACGGAGAGTTCCTCGAAATCTTCTGGAAGTCATGGAAATATCATGGAAAACTCGAAGCAAAATGATGAAAGTGATGGAGATTCCTTAATAAAGTTTGCTGCGGAAGAAAGTGGACGATATTCTCCGGATGCAGCAAACATGACTACAGAAAAATCAAGCTTGGAGGCGCCAACTTCACGGAACAATTCCGGATCTCAAGATTCTACCGAAGACAATAGCGCTACAGATACTCCAGAGGGGGAAAGGACGACATTGGCCAGTTTTGTAGAAAGTGAAGGGGATCTCAGGGAAAGTGAGCATATTGGGATAACTGGAAGAAAATTGGATGGAAACAAAGAGTCAAATACAAGAAAAATTGTTAATTTTCTTGGAAATACTAAAATGACAGAAAATTTTGGGAAAAATTTTGCAAATTCTTACACTGAAAACAAAAATCCAACAGAAGCGTCAAAGGAAATTGAAATGGGAAGTTTATCAACCATAAATTATCCAGAAATGGAAGAAAATGAAACAGAATCTCCAGATATCTCCAGCAACATCAAATATATTGCTCCAGGTCTTTCCTTGGAAGACTTAAGCTCCAAAAATCTGGTAAATGATCAAGATTTGGAATCAACGACACAGTTTGCCGAAGAACTTTCTTATTTCAAAATTTCGGTTGTTACCGAAACGTCCGTAAAAGATGGAAACCAGAAAATTTCTCAGCCGGGGAGTCTTCTGGATATTTTAAACTTGTCCAGAAGACCATTAACTACGACTAATAATGTGAGAGACGAGGAAAGTATTCATAGAAGCACAACGGTCGCTCCATTAACAACATCGTCCACAATAGTTTCTAAACCCCAGATCAGCTTGGAAATTAATCTTGGACCTCCCCGAGGACGAGCTTTGGAAGAGACATTTGATGCATTTCGAGACATCCAAAATGATCTTAAGGGAAATATATCAAAAATTGTTAATCAATTACTGCTAACTGCTCACGAGAATTTCCACTTACTGCCCACCTTTGTAGAATGTGCGTCTGCGAAACGCGAACGAAGAAAAACACAAGTCCTTAAAGATACAACGGGAATTTTGGATACGGACAATTATCCATGGATGGCCAGAATCGGTTATAAAGGTATACTTTGTAATTCACTTCAGTTACAATTAATAGTACTTCTTGTAGCATTATGATTTGCTTGAAAAAATCATGGAAAGTGTCCATTCATTCCAAAACCTTTCTTTGAAGAGTAGGAGTACACGTATGTGTCTATATAGTTCTTCAGACTAGATTAAAATAAGTATATACTTTCCAAAAAAATAACCTTTCCCCGAAAAAACAAAAAATTATTTTACGCTTTCCCTAAAGGAATATAAATAATTTTCCCCGATACCGTAAAATTTGGCATTTTTAAATTTCCTCAGAAGGAAAAAAAAATTATTTTGTACTTTCCTTGTGAAGAGAAAATATAATTTTAAAATTTCTCCAGAGTAAAAATGGTATTTTCGTCAAACAGGTAAAAATATATTGTTCTCGTAGAAGTGTAAACATTATTTTATTCCTTCGTACAAAAGAAAATATCATTTCTCACTTTTCCCGAAAAATGTGAGATTAGTTTCCTAAAGAATAACAAGAATAATAAACTCAAAAAATAACCGTAACAAAGGTTTTTATAGCTTTTTGAAATATTTCACGTTTACTTCAAAAAGTAAAGGATTGAGGTTAAAGTGATTTAGGAAGAATGGAGTATGTGAGAATAATTATTAACATACTCTATTTATTTGCAGAAGAAGGTGGTGTTACGTTTTCCTGCTCTGGAAGTGTTATCAGCAAAAGATATATTTTGACTTCAGCTTACTGCGTTTCTAAACATCTTCCTAATTTGTAAGTCTCACAAAATCATTCAATTAATTACAAAACTTCCATATTTTAGAAACTTTATTTTTCAAATAGATTGGAAATACTTTTGGAAAATGGAAACACATTAGAAAATGGCGACTCTGGGAACTTGAAATACGAAGTCGAGAAAATAATTCTGCACACAGATTACAATTCTACAACTAGGGAACACGATATCGCACTTATTAGGGTATCCGAAATCTTCAATTTCACCTCCGAGTCCCCGATTCGTCCAATTTGTCTCCCGTATGAAGACGCCTATGGAATTTGGGATGCTCTTCCTAAAGCTGGAGAAAATTCCTACATTGCTGGGTGGGGATTTGCTCAAAATGGTTCGTACCTTTCACAATTTACTCATTTTTGTCCTTTACTACCATTACAAACGTCAAACTCTAAAGTTTTCATCCTTATTGCCCAATTTGATAAAAATAGATAAAAATTAGCAAATTAATTTAACCAGATGACTTTGGTTTGATTTTTCTTTAAATAATTAATACCTACAGAATTGTCGTTCCTAATTTGTATTTGAATTATTGGGTTTGGGGTAGGAAAAATTATTGATTTATTTAAGTAATGTGATAATTTTGAAGAAAAAATTTAATATATTGGATTTTTCCTAAAGGATAATTATGTAATTGTATATAACTGTTACTTTTAAATGAATTGTGTGGGTGGATAAACGGAATTGTAAAAAACTACCTCGTGACTGCGACTCTTTCGTGTTTTGTAGTGACGCCTGCTTTTGGTTAGTAAATAATCCGTGTACATACATTTGCATGTTACAGGCACAGGAAAAATATTGCAAATTAAATATCAAAATGCATGCCTTTGTCGTGGTCTTGGTATATAATATATTGAAAATGTTTTTAACGTTTCAACTATTTTGCTCTTTATTTTCCCAGTTAAAATGATATTATTGTCTTTTTTTGTGTGTTGCAGCTATGAAACATGCCTCTGTGAAAATATGGCCAAATGAAAACTGTACTGAAGCATATAAAGGGGACACAAGCAAAGTGATTACAGAACATCAGGTAAAAAGTTCATTTTTATAAACAGACGGAATATAAGTGTCTCAAAAAAGAAGTTTGAAATAACACTTTCAAGAATTCTAATACTATATGATATATTAGAAAATTAGAAACTGTGAAATAATTTTGTATTTACTGAATTGAAAATTGGCGAACAAAAGAATTTCATTCATTTGCATTTGAAGGTGAAACTAGTGCAATTTTTGTTAAATTTGTTTAATATATTTCTTCTAGATTTGCGCCCAAGGGTCGTTGAACGAGGATTCCTGTCGTGGGGACAATGGGGCATCAATGATGGCCATTATGACCCGGCAAGAGATATTTTTCCAAATCGGAGTTGTCTCCTATGGGCCGAGATGCGGTTTCGAAGTTCCTTCAGTCTACACTCGAGTCTATTCGTATTTGGACTGGATTCTTGAATCCATTGAAAGTTAATGATGGTTAACTACTTAATTAACTTTAGTGGTTAAAATCCTCTTTTCTAGTTAACTACCTAACAAACAATTTCCAATAACTGTGAAATATGTCACAATTTACAAACAGAAGGACTGAAAAATCATCGAAAAATTGTTTTACAAATACCTAACTGTTAAGTTGCCTATAAGGAATTTTTATTTATGCCAAAAATGTTTCCTATATCCAGTCTCGAATCAAAGTCAATATTTCTTGACATTTGTGATCTACATCAAAAGACGCCCATAGTTAAGCAAAACTCAAATTAGTGATGGTGACTTGTATAAAATAGCTCTTCTATATAAATTACGTTAAGTAATATTAGAACTTGTACTATTCTGATAATTTTATAGATATCTAGACATTAGTCGTATATTTTAATTTTAAAAACAATTTCTGCCTCTTGCATTAAAAAAGACTTAAATAGAGTAAAACATTAAAAATATTATAATCATTATCACAACAAGTTGTAACTTTGTAAGAGATTTCGAAATGCAAAAAATATATTTTTGGTTTGCCAATTTTTCCTAGTCGGGAACAGAACTGAAAATATGAAAGGTAAATAGTAAATCCAGACAATGGCCAGAATTTATAATTATTTAAGGACTACCTAATTATTTTTTACTTTTTTCTTGACTTCTTGTAACTTTTTTTCAGCCTTCTTCCGACGTGTTAAGGAGGTAATTATTTTACTTATTTGTATGCTATTTTATTTTATTTTCGGCTTAGTAGGTATCAGTTTTATTTGTACTTTTGCACTGGAATTTTAGTGAACTGGTTGTGAATGTGTGGGATGAAATGAGAATTAGATCAATATTTTTTCTTTACAATTGCCTCTAGAGTTTTGTGTTCATAATTAAGGAATATCTCTCGCTAATTAAATGTGTAATATTATTAGGAATTTTATTTTACCTACTTACCTATTACAGTTGGTCCCTAATAATTCTGAAGCTATTTCGTAATTTAATTCCATAATATGTAGATTAAAATGTGTATACGTCTTTTTCCATTTAAAATGGATAAATAATAAGATAGAAATAAAATTAGGCATATTTCCGATTCTACGAAAACTTCACACATGCTAGAATATAGGTACCCGGACAGTAAGATTATTAATGATAACTTCTACTATGCAGTGTGTATATGTGGATGCATTAATTAGATATTTAAATATATAAATAACCTTTAAATGTGCCAAATAAATCCTACATAATTGAAAATGTTACATTAATTAACAATTACATAATTACTTCGTGTTGAGTTTTTGCAACGGAATTTGAATAAAAAGAGGAAGCCACAAGTTCAGTTCAGCAGTCTGAAAATATTATTTCTTTCTTCTTTATAAAATTACACAGCATAGATATAAATACATAAAATTGGCAATAATCATTTTTTCTGTTTCTTACTCACTAATAAATATCTGTACACATTTATTTTGAATTGTCATCTTGCATTTGTATCTTAATTAGTTTTTCCCATAGCACATTTATCATTTATTTATTGTATTTTGTTTTTAGATAAAAATAAATACACGCACAAGCAATAAATTGTGCACAAATGACATTTTGGCTTGTATAGCATTTAAATATTTCTAAATTAAGTTGAAATGGTTTGTAAAATATAATTAAAAAGTCATTAAGATTCAAGTACTGGTTAAGTAGGCCTAGTATTCGTTGCAGAGCATCGTTGGAGTAGAAGCGTATAGCAAATGTCGCAGACACGGACTGGTTTGGCACTGGAAGGGAGAGGCATTGTATTGTCCGAACACGCCTTGCAAAATATTTCGCCACAATTTCGACAATGATGCTGAAACAGGCACAATAACGTAAGGTAAATTATTTTATGATATGTTTAAGGGAATGCCATTCGCATAATAATTATTTCAGTTGACAATGCAACACTTTTAGGACGTGGATGTCCTGACTTTGTTAACTAAAGAAGGGAAAAATAAATATATATTTGTGTAGATGGGATACGTACCTTTCGCCTGGTAAGACTGAATTCTTTACTGCAGCTTTTGCAATGTGTAACGACTTTGTCATCTGCCCAGTGCGCTTCTGTAAATGCTTTGGATGCTTCGCGAAGGTCTTCCATCCGTAATTTCGATTCAGAGAGGACGACGCCCATATCAGCCAAAGTATCTTCATGCTCTCGGCAAGTCTTCCGTAAATTGAATATCTCCTTTTGAGCTTCTTCTAAATCCTGCAATTGTAAATAATTAATTATCTTATTGTGAGTTAACATACATTAAGGTTAAGTTATTACATTAACAAACATTAAATTCAACCGCATGAGCCTCTGATCCAGGGAAATACGGCCTGTGTGTAAACTGTGTTTGCACACCTAAGTATGCAGAAATTTTGAAAAACATTACATAGTAAGAATTTTAAAAATTCCAATGGCCTATTTAACGATGCATAGTACGTTGTTATTCATTCAAAAAATTATTGGACCCTATTTTGCAAATCTGTAGAAGTTATGATAAGAAAACATAAAAATCTGTGTAATGTCACCTCAAACGACGGTGACGGTATATCTGTATGTTTGTAAACTCACCCCAGAAAGTAACTGTAGCTTTTGTACGTCCATATTGAGTTCTGAAATCTTCTCCTTGTCCTTAACGATGGTCTCTTGTAACGATTGTCGCCATTCTCTCTCGATTCTGAGGTCCCCTTCCAAAGTGGATACTTTAAGCTCTCTGTCTGCGATTTGCTGCCCTAGATTCCGCATCGTCTCGTGTGCCGATTTGAGTTCTCCTTCTCCAAAATTTAATCTGGTCGGTTCCAAATTGAAATACAACAAAAAAGACTACAATTAATAAAAAGCTTCGCAAATCATATTTTAAATACAAATAATTAATATTTAAAAATATTTTAGGAGACAAATAATTAAGCTACTGGCAAACAAAATCAAAATTCCTAATTACAATGAAAATGTGAGGAATTCATCATTTCTCTTATCTTTCTTTATTGAAATTATTACTTATTAAATGTCGATTGCATTTCATACAATAATAAATAGACACAAATGCTTTTCAATAAAATAACAATTTGTCATTGACAAATTGACATCAAAACAAGTGTTTTTCTCCATTTTTTAGCCTAATACCCACATGTTTCCTTTCCTAAATTATTTACAAGATTCAATATAATAGTCGTAGAGTCGTAGGCAGGCTCGTAGGTACACTTTTCCAATAATTCTGGAGTTACTGATATTTTTAGCACGTAATAATACCATAGCTTCTTAACCACACATTTTCAATACCTGTCGTGAAATTTATTTTAAAAATGCTACATAATACAGCGTTTGAAAATAACACAAAAAATATTTTTAAAAACATACGTTAGTCAGTCATACAAAAATTGATTGAATATTAATTTTAGGTACCGTTACAGAAAGATTGTCATTTAAAAGTTAAAAGTCAACACGCAACATACACACAAACAATCCCATTTTAGTAAATTATTAATTGTTTTTAACATTTAAATAACCTTTCGGTACAATACAATTATTATGTATTTTGTTACAATTACAATTAATGTTTCTTCCCGTCGGTCAAAGGTTCAAAGTTCATCATAGTTCAATATTTCATATTTTATTAACATTGTATACACCATTTTTGATATTTATTTTATATCTACTTTCATGTCATGTCATGCCATGTTATGGTTCCGCATGCATAAATTAGGGAATGTTGTTTTGCAGAGTTTTTAAATTATTTTAATCAGAATTGAATCTTGAGTCAATTTTCTTGCTCTTATGCTTATTATTAATTCTAAATGTCTTAGCAGTTATTTTAAGTTTGCCAGTAGATTATTTGTCAACCTAATAACTTTTTGATCTAAAAAATTGAATTAATTGGCAACATACTTTTCATCGAGTTTGTTGATGGTTTCGTCGAGCAAAGTGGCTTTTGCCTCTAACTTGACTACCAACTCGCTTTTGTATTTCACAGTTTTTTCACACTCCTACAATACAATACAATAGTCACATTGAACAATATTTCACAAAATTTTACTTCTCCCTTCCATTATTATATTATTAACGCGCTTTTTGCATAATATGTAATTATAGTGTTAGATTTTGTGCAGACCAAAACGTTTTCATTTTTTAACAACGAAAATGGTGCCCCACGTGCGATTTCATTATCAAGTGTCAGGAAATTGAAAATTTTAAGATTTTTTCAAAAAATTGTAACCGTAGTGCATTGCTTTGTGCTCTATCATTAGCATATTTTTCACTCTATGATCAATTTTTAGTTGGAAATTGGCACCGAAAATGACGCATGATGTTTAAAATTTAATTGTACTGTACTGCGTATTAAGCAGTGATATCGATTTTAGCGCCAAGTTTTAAATTTTTGTCCCTTCGTAATTTACATTTTTGTTGTATTCGTAAACTCCCTTACAACATTATAAATATTTTTATTCAATTAAACATTGAAAAAGAATTAAACATCTCCAAAAAAGTTTTTCAATAATAAGAGAATGTACAACATTTTCAGTGTAAAAGAATTTAACTTTTTTAAAGGCTGAACGTTTTTCATTTTTGAATTGCTATTTTGACTTTATGATTGAACATTTATTTTTTAATAATCTTAACATTTTTTGACGCCCTGCAGGCTTATAATAGTTAATATTCATTGTAAAGGCTATGTTTAAGGGAGACATTTAAGAGACCGAAAATTATTTATTTGGGATCTTTTTCTTTAGGAAAAGGTTGCGGACCTGGGCCAGAGAGAGGAGGGGGGAACGGGGAAGAAGTTTGCCCACCCTGCCCAAATGGAGAGCCTGGATTATTATCCCTGAGGGGTGGGCCCTGCCCTTGAGTTTGACCCATCCCATGGCCTTGACTTTGGCCCATGCCGTGACCTTGGCTCTGGCCTTGATTGTAAGATTGGCCTTGACTTTGACCTTGAAACTGATTCTGAGGGTGAGAAAAAGGTTTTCCGAAAGATGCCATTCGCGCAGCCGCACAAGGAGACGGCAAGTCAAAAGCTTTCGTCGCCTCCAAATTTTGTAAGAGAGTCGCGATTTGCGTCGTCTTCAGTTGCAAACGGTCAATTAGGCGACCTTTATCGTGCAGCTCTTCCTCACACTCCTAAATCCCCGTCTCACGTCATTAATCACGAATTTTTAAAGTTGCAATTAGTGCTAAGTGCTAATCTACTTTTGTGCAAGACTAGACAATAAAACGTGCTATCAAATATTTACGCAAAGTCATAATGGGTAAGTGAATAACAATTAAATGTAAAATGTGAGTTAATATTTATTTAAAATCATAGTTAGCGGAATCTAAAATTGCTAATGGTAATTGCTGTAATTGCAGTTTTAAATTGCATTCTGTTTAGAGGAAATTCCAAAATATGCAATTGTAATACGAATATTTGACACATTACTACAATAGTAATTTAACAGGAAATAGTCCCCCAAAATTCCTTGCAGGTAAATAAAATGGAAAGTATTACGATATACCCCTTAGGTAGAAGATTTATGTTCCCTAACTAATAAGAAAAAATTGACAGAAAGTTAATAAAATCATTAGCAAAATAAGGAGAATCCGTAATTTACCTGAAGCTTCCTGTACATTTCCAAATTGATCATTTTAATATCCTCCAGTTGCCGTCGAAGAGTAATGACTGTGTCCTGCTTCTCGTGAATGTCCTTCTCCATCAACTTCATCGCTTCTTCCATTTCAGATTTTTGAAATTTCTAGAAATAACATTAATACCCATATTTTCTGTAAAAATTGGGGAAGTTTGGCGAAAATGTACTTTTGGTGGTAATTTTTCGACTTCTTTTTAGAAGAAAATGCGTCTCGTTATACTATTTTTTAAACGTTCGGAAGAAATTCTTTACCTAATTTTCATTGAGCTTAATATAACTATTAATATAAATATATATAAAATATAATAGGAAATTACTTGTGATTTCAATTCTTTTTCTAACTCAGCACGCCGAACTCTTTCATCGTGCAATTTCTTGCTCAGATCTGTAACAGATAGAGTTTCATCGGGAGACGTTGGTGCATTTAAGAGTAGCGACTCTTCCAGGATTAGCTTCTTAGCCGCTGCTTCAGCTTCCGTGTCCGAGGTACATGGAGAACCCCTGGAATTGAGTACATTTCCTTGGGGTTTTGAAGTTCCTTCCGAATTGTCTCCTCCAGCTGTGTATTGGCCCAGTCTTAATTTGAGAGAACGGTTTTCATCCTGCAGAGACAGAATCGTGTTCTTTGAAATTGCCAAATCTTCAAGAATCAATGCGTTTGTCGTAGTCAGAGTCTCAGCTTTTGTTTGAAGGTTCGTCACAGTTGCACTACAAAATGGCAAAAGTAAATTAATATTAGTCCGTGCCTTACACATTTACCTATATGGAGCAATTTTTTAGTGTAATATATAGTATGGCTTTTTTATATCAGAAATTCTGGCAAAGCTTTAAAATTATATGATATAGACTGTTCACTAATTTTTAGTCCGAGAGACGCATATTATAAAGAATTTTCCACATACATTCATCGTAAATTTAGTATTGAACTCTTATTTGCTTTTTAAACAATCTAAATGCTATTGGATATTGGATATTAGGAATGTCTCCACATGAGAATGACTAACTTTAAGTGTCGATTTAGCTCTTCGATATAATTCTTTTGGTCGAGAACGCTGTCAATGTTACTTGGTTCCGCATCATCTTCTGCTGACTCACTGGAACGACTTGACCTCAAATAAAGCGAAAAGTCGATAACGCCTTGCTGACTGTCTAAATCTTCCTCCTGCAACCAAACAAAAAAGGTGTGTGCTGTGAAACGTGTAATGTAAATTAAACAATCGTTTCATGTTTACGCAAATTCTTAAGCCAACCTTCAAGCAAAAGTTGCAGTCGATCACATTGAGTCCAACTAAAAGTCCAGAAAGAACTGAAGCCTCGTCTGACATCATAAGGGCGATGTTTTCGTAAAATTCCTTCAGGATCTCATCTCGATTGTCCACAAGGATGCGGAAATAGTCTGCCAATTTCTTCTGCATTAATGCCAGGCGGAGCCAAGCACGAGCACGACCCAAGTGAGTACTTCAAAGTTGAAAGTCATAGTAAATAATATATTAAGTACTTTAGTACGTAAGTAGTAAAATAAATGGAGAAAAGGGACACTAAATAATTTCGGGATGAAATTAACACGACTATTGCAGTATAATATTACGATACTTGTAAAATTACTAAATATTTGTTTTAAAAACTTTAATTGTTACAACACTAAAACATTGATCTTATTTTCATTGTTTATAAAGGAAAAAAGACAATTTATGACACAATATTTTTGTAAATATAATATTCCCATTTTTAATTAAAGTATTGTTGTAAGTAAAGTTTTGCATGAAACAAAAGGGAAATAACTGAATCAAATTGAAATAGGTATCTAATATCCAAACCCTGTTGGTAATAAAAGTTAATTCTTTTACCTGACGGTTGGCAAATCCCTTATGGATGCTGTAATGTCTTGTGCTTCTGCAGTGCATCTTTCAACCATTTGGAGGACGTCCCATAATTCCTTTTTAGGTCCCAGGAGTCCCTTTACAAAGACATACTCTTGTAAGCGCTAGAACTTGAAATGAATATTTTTTTACTAGAGGAAGAACTTATCAAAGGGAAACGAAATTAAAGGAAGACCAGATGGCATCAAATGTAATATGTATCAAGGCTGCCCCTGGCCCCTGGGGGCCACTACTAGACTAGAAAAACCTTGATGTAAGGTTTAGCCCCCTGGAATTTAGATAACTTTTGTATACATAGATTGGTATATACTGAAAATATGCAAATATCTTTATTAATTAACAGTCAGATAAATACAAATGAGAAGGAATTACTAATAGACTTAGAAAAAGCTCAATTAAACTGTAAAATATCACAACACGATACAGTATATTATTATTATGGAAAACAAAGGAAATATAGCAACATACAAATAGAAATGAGAAATGGAAAATTGTAAAATATAAAGTAGAAACTAGTTCACCTTTTTGGGCTTCAGGCCATGACGCATCTAAAAAACCAAATAAAAAGTAACAATAAATAAACAAAATAGCATTATGAGGTATGGTTATGCTCTGTTTGATGTTTAAAATTGTTTATTTAACCGCATGTTCCAAAACGATAAAGAAATGCTGAAGTGGAGGATGATCCGATTCCAAAGATCTTCCATGACGAATGGACCACTCGATGAGTTCCTTGATGACCAGTTTTGTGATATTCAATAAGTTACTCCTTTCCACAGCTGTCGGATCGCGATCTAAAGCAATTTGTAAAAAATTATTATAAATTTTCTTACTGTTTTCTACTTTTTCAATTTTCTTCATTTTTCTTCATGCATAATTAGGAATCACCATAAAAAGGGAGGAAATCAGGCGAAGGCAAAGTTTCGTAGATGGGTCTGTGTAAAGGGACTTCAACATCGTCCAATTGTCTTAAACAAAGCCAATCCCCATCGACAGACACACGAAAATTACATAAATAGATCGTGTCTTGTGCACTGTTGTTATTCGGATTGGTTGCGTGTGCATGTGACTGTCCAGAATGTAAAGGCTGAATAATTGCGTCCCCTCCACCCCCTCCCCCGGATTGTTGCAAAATTTCCTTCTCCTTCATTTTACCCCTACACGTAGATCGGAATGGCAAACAATCTGTTTGACTTATGATGACAACTTTTCCAAAAACTAATTTTAATCTTTAAGCTATTCCTCAATCCTCCTAATCTTTTCTTACAATTTTTTAATTTTTTAATCTTTCCTCTTGGTCTTTTATAAATTCTTCAGTTCCTTTTTCTCGTTAAGTCTCTTATCGTAGAATGGTAAAACATTAATTAATAACTTCAAAAATCTACTTTCTCCAAAAATTCTAAAACAGTTTCCTATACAAATAAAAGACAGACACTAAAATACTATTTAAAAATCTTTATATTCTTTTCAGAATTTTTTTGTTCTTTCTTCCCTAAAATGTGCTTAGAACCAAAAATTTAATTCTAGAATTCAAAAATACGCTTTTATGTATATATTAAGACTGAATTGAAAATGAGATATATTTATTTTCTTCGTTAAATTCAAAATTATTAGTGTTTTCTGCTAGTAGTCTGCATACTTTCAGCAGATATTTATTTCTACTTTCTCTTGATGCACTTTAATAATCAGTCTGTTCTCTTCTGTCTGTCGATCTATATTAGAAAGAGAATAATCTAATCTAATACATACGATGGCTAGTCGGGTATTTTGTAAGTAGTTCCGAGTCCCGCACCCCATCCGCTACGGTAAACCGAAAGGCTTTTAGGCTACAGGGAAAGGCAGGGCAGACTTTCTCCTTCTATTTGACTATGTATTCTAGAAATTGTTGTGGATCGATAAAAAGCTAGGGAACTTACAGGGAACTTACAGCATACAAATATATATACTGGACTGGACTAGATCGGAAAAGGAACGAGTTCGTAGTCGTGTTGTGTTCCCACTTCCCCTCTCTGCTGTTTGCTACACTTTCCTTTTTCTATGCATTTACTACATGAGGATTTAACCATTTTCCTGAAATACACGGAACAGAGTAGCAGATAAGCAGACCCTCCCATAACGCATATATATGGCATGGCATATATTGCGTACATTTGGCAGATCACAAAATATTCTGTATTCTGTATGTACCACTGTTTCGGTATCAGCCACTTCCCACCCAAAAAAACGTTTGGACACCAGAGAAGATTGGGAAAATTCCCATGGGAATTGGGAACGTCATGGTCAGCATTATGTGGATTCTAATTTTTCCACAACCTTCCCACTATTCCCAACTTTCCCACCTTTTGCCCCAAAAATGAACCATCCCACTCGGGAAAGTAGAGAATATTACTACAACAGAGCTATTCCAACCGAAACCCTGACTATTGACTATGTTTTAGCTGTTTCAGTTTTCATCAGATCAACAGATCCGGTTTCATAGTTCCCTTTTACCATAATACTCCCTGTGCATGTGGAATGAATGATGATAGTGAAACTGAACTTGCTAATTTGAGATAAAGATTGCAAGCTTAGTCCAACTCAACTACGCAACATCAGAAGGGCTCGAGGTACCTAATTAATAAGACTTCCCTTTAAAGGGGTTAGGTTAGGGGTAACTATTTTAAACTATCTTTCGTTTAGTTTAGCTTAGTTTGTATTTATTCAAGTTCCAAAACGAATCAATACATAAATGCTTGTCTGTACACTGTATTCCAATCATTAGCACACGAGTTGCATCCATAGATCTTTATCTTTGTTCAATTTAATTAAATGACACTTACCAGCAGATGATAAGCTGTTTGTGGTACTGCTGTAGCAATTAGAGCGATCAATTGACGAATGAGTTGAGGAACTTTGAGACTGATAAGAAATGCGGGAAGCGAGCCAGGAAGAAGAATCGGACCACAACTTCTTCCCCGAATTGGCCAGCCCCGTTGGACTGAGGAAATCTGTCTCCGAGTAATCTGATATTACGGATGCAGGGGTTGCAGGCTCTGTATTCATTGATGATGTGGATGGAAGTCGCCCGCTCCCAAAAAATATTTGGTGATGCTGGCCCTCGTTGGTTGACATTTTCTTTTTCAATTTTTCCTCTACTTCTGCTTGAGATTGTGAGATAGTAATTAATAATTTTGGAAATATTTTAAGGAACCTTTAACTTTGGACCGACGGGAGTTTTATCATCTCATATTGATATTCATCAATTTCATAACTTAAATATTCAAATATTCAAAATTCACATTCGCACGTCACATAACATCATGTTGCAGCACAGCACATTAATCAAAAATCTCTGCTTCAAATTTCAATGCTCAAGAAATATTATTGTCATTTAAGTATTTTGAATCCTCAAAAACTGCGAACAATATATTTTTCTATTATCTAAAATTTTTAAAATATACATATTATATACATTTGTACAATTTAGGTAGTTATTAGTTATTGTGTAGTAATATCCATACGGCAAGATATGTAATAAATGCGCGTGTGCCTTTTCTTAATTAATGGTTCGTTTCACTAGGGTAATATCAAAAGTCATTAAGCAATTGTAAACCACATTTAAAAGAACAGTCTTGTATAAAAAACTTATGCGTGTGTTCACAGATCACATCAACACTATTCATTAATTAAAGTATCCCTTTAATTATTGAATTTTCAAGGAACTTAATCACTGTCTGTAGTCTGTACGTGTAGTTTTTAATAAATTTCCAAGTTACTTAAGGTTGTAATGATTGTTCCTTTTTCTTGGCAAAATTTTGACAAATTAACTGATTAATTGTAATGGTTGGACAACAGGCAATCCTGGACGATTTTTGCATGGAGTGGAGACAGTAGACAAATCATAACTATCTCACATTGCTGTTGTTTGTCCGTTCCATAGTTATTCCATGTGTTTTAGTTTAACGTTAATTAGTTAAATGGAACGTTACCATTCTGGGCGACATCTGAGATACATACTGATTGCCGATTGCAATGGAGACGAGGATATATGAAGTATACAA
This sequence comes from Tomocerus mixtus, assembly GCA_034694165.1. NCBI lineage: Eukaryota > Metazoa > Arthropoda > Collembola > Entomobryomorpha > Tomoceridae > Tomocerus > Tomocerus mixtus. Next base: position 1,858 of record JAQFYC010004354.1, on the reverse strand, counting down.
ACAAAATGTAGCTCAAAGTTTAGTTTGATTGAACATGGAAGTTAAAATGTTAATTCATAATTCATAATTAGCTTTTAAGATACAAGTTGTTTTGTATGTGCAAAGCAATGATGGAAGGATTCACTCACGATAATTGGGACCAATTGAAATTAAATGGTACATTTATCAACAAAAGACATGTCAACGCCACAGAAGACAATTACAGGTGGTGAGACCACAATGGAAAATCAAGGTCAATGTAAACAACTTTGACTTCGCCAACGACGACTTCAATCCCCCAATCAGCATAATCAGCAATGCCAGGTAAACTGTCAAACCCAAAAGCTGCAATTATAATAATAATCAAAATTAAAATCATCACAATTTAATGAATGACGAAAAACAATCAAAACCAATCAGTCAAATAAAAAGTCGAAGTCAACAATGATCTTCAACTCCTAGTTCTAATCACTAATCGACTAATCACTAATTGACTGGTTTCGGGTTTATCAACTTTCGCATTATTGGTTGTTATCTAATTATGGCTTATGTAATTTAGTGACATTTATGACCTTTGTCTATCTATCGCAATCTTAATAGCTAATCACAATGATGCAGCTGATCTGGATGACAGACAGCTGACATTTTTGATTGTATAAAGATTAATAGAACCTGTCTAGCAATCAACAATAAATAATAAAAATATAAACTTACAAACAAAAGGAGAAGGATGTGTAGAATTTGTGGTATTGAAGTTAGCAATCGTGAATCTTGCAATAAATGTGGTGAGAAAATGATGCCACAGTTAGCTAATTAATTACAGACAAATTAATTTGGTTTAGCTAACTGTAAACATGATTCTATTTCCAATTAATTGCCAATCCTAAACTTTACTAAACTCCCGCCCGCGAAATTTATATTTAGATTCTCACAGCTTTTACAATTCCCTGCTGTTCCTCGTCTGGATCTGGATTGGAGAACGTATTAGTACGGCTACATCGCATCTTCGCATCGATACCACGATACTACTATCCAGTACCCAGTATCCAGCTATCCAGCACAAACACAATAATACAATTTTCATGAAAAATAATAAAAATGCCTGATAATATTAATATTCGTTTTTACAGCATTGGCATTTTATTTGTACATCAAAGAGTTACAATAATAATATCGTGTATACTGCATATTTTATGTACTAATTGCCATTTAAATACATTTAAATAAATTCTATATATTTACTATCTCTCTAAGTCTCCTATATGAGGGCCTGGATACACTTACTCTCTCATCATTCAGAATATAATTCACAATAATAATCATAATAATCATCAATAATAGTTTTAATTAATCAATAATAATTTAATATCAAAAAGTAAACTTACAAAACGAAAAACTATCTTGTTTTTAGTATAAGGTATTATGTTATGAATACGAATGACTGTTTTCTTCACAAAATCAACTCAGAACCCAATACCCAAGTCAAAGTCAAGTCATCCCTTAAATATAGTTATAAATAATTGTAAGGTCTTTACACAATATTTTTCAAATTGTAATTACAATTAAGATTCAAAAGAAAAGGGAACAAGTCTTTCATAATAATAATAGTTTTCTAATGTTCTTACAATTACATTAACCGACAAAAATTAAAGAAAAAAGAAGGAAAGGCAACAGAAATAATCGAACAGTTAATAAAAGTTAATTATTTCGATTGATAGCTTAGTTTATTTTGGTTTTTAACATTGAATATAATTTATTCTGTTTGCGGAATTTCGCTCCATTCTAGTCTTCCAATCTAATAATATTATTTATTACTCACTCTCTCATAATTCAGAATATAATTCACAAAATGTAGGTTTACGCATTTAAGCTAATTACT
>JAQFYC010004353.1:0-17454 GCA_034694165.1 Tomocerus mixtus | reverse complement strand
ACAAGTTGAGGATCAGACATAGAATGAAGGTTTAAGGTAAGTAAACTAGCGATAAGTAAGCCTTAGAGTAGCTAACCAAAACCAAGGGATAAAACGGTCTGCTGACCATTTGATTGAAAACTAAACTCTTCAGGAATTAAGTAGGTGCCTGCGCCTAAGCTTAATGTCCCTATATTTCCATGCAGGGATTCATTTCGTCATTTTCAAATGTCCATCGTTTCAATTTCAAAAACTTAGGGCACAAAATAGTACAAAATTGGTAAAGGGAATTCAATGAGAACATTATTACGCCAAATCTGACTAGAATTCATAAGAATTATAGTGGCACTGAATGGTAAACTAACGAAATAGTTTATACAAATAATAATATGCAGATAACTCTAAAGCAATTATATACGTATTCAGTATGCATGATATGTTCACCATGCGTGCTTATACACAAAACACTCCCACTATGGTGTTATTACACTAATCTATATAGGGCAGTGTCATTATTATGGTATAGAAAAGGATAATAGCTACCTAAATACAACACACGGTAGAATAAACTTTTATATGTCAAAACAGCCGTAAAGGTAAATGGTTAGCGAAGTGAAATCAATTTGTGAATGTGAATCCAAGCAAGAATTCTGGTTCTGTCCAGAGAGGATCCATATCCTGTAGTGTAGGACAGGATCAACGATAGATATATCATTTTAACATATTAATATCCATTATTATTATTAGTTATTAATACAACTGCAAGGCTTTGTTCCATATTTCTAACTCTCCACACTTCCTGTATGTATGTCATCTCCACAAACTAAACAGAATCTCTGGCAAAAGAATGGGAAGCGGAGGCTAAGTACCTACTTTGGTAGAAGAGTAAGTATCCTACTTACCTTTTGCCTTTAGAAACATAAAAGAGGAAGCGTAAGGTTAGGAAGTTAGTTTTTACTGGACTACTGCTGGATTATATAGAGTATCTGTATCCCCTGGAAATAATGCACACGTTGATGTATTTGATATATATGTATACTCTATATTAAATCTATTTGTTTGTGCCCCTATTGTCTATGTAATGTGATGGATAGCAAATAGTGGAGTCGAGTGATAGAATGCAATGTGTGCAACTTTGTTACAAGATACTTGGCTTGGCAATGTGAATGTGATGCAGTAAAATACAGTAGTATTAAATGGGAACGGTATATTCAATATAAAGCCCAGCCAAAGCAAAGGAAACCAGTTCAGGTCGACTCGACATCAAAACATAAATTCTCCGGTTGATCTCTCTCACGGCTTTAGTATATAAACTCTCCATATCGGCTCTTTTCCTCTCGACTAAATAACTTTTAATGGGAGGCCGACCCATTGAGGATCCTCCTCATCACTACAGATTAATTTTGCATGAACGAATTTCCTCAATAAGATCTACGCTAAACATTTTCATTCTACAGATCTGTTACATACATACAAACATATATTACGCAGATAGAAACAAACCCATCGAACAGAAATCAGCCCTAAGCTTTTACTTATGTACATAGCAAAGCAGAAGAAGACACAGTTGAATATTCTGTTCAACAACATACATAACAAACAACTGGGAGATTCTTTTTTGAGTTTGCCGACTTGTTTTTCTGTTTTTGTTCTTTTACTTTGCCTTCCGCTGGCTCGTTTGGCTTTCAATTCCATTTCATACACACAGTTGAGATGAGACGATGAGAGTTACTTACTTCACTTCATGTGTCATGGGAAAATTATCTTCGATAGAATTTTAGCTACTGTATTAAGTTGTAAAGCAAAAGGTAAAAGTTCCTTGTATATGTATATACTACAATAATAGTAAGGTACACTTTACGTTTGGTTTGTTTTCTGAATGATTATATGAATGAATGAGCTTGGCTTGACGGCTTGGTTGGACCAAAGATAGAAATGATTCTTTGAGAGAGAATCAAGTATTAAATAAAAACTACAGTCTCAAAAAATTGTTCTATTCTTTAAATAAAAGTTTATTTGATCATTAATACTGTTTGCATATTTACGTTAATGTAATTAGTACTAATTTAATTAGTATAGGCACAGGAATTACTACATGTCATGGCAAATGTTCGTAATACATTAATTACTAACAAAATGTGCAACTTGTCTTATCTTTTAATAATACTATTAGCTAATATTAAGTAGCAAAATTGTGCTGTGATGATGTGATTGGTCAAAACAATAATGTATAATATGTGTATTAACATTTCCTATTTACAAAATAGTATAAAAGTCTGTGTACTTACTTGTCTATGTACTAACTAACGATATCAACGGTAATATTTAAAGTTTAGGCTTGTTCTAGAGAGATTAAAATTGAGTTGTGTAATGCATGTTGGTGTGAGGACGAGTAAGATGCGTGAATATTATAAGCACATGTATAGTTTTGTGTAAAAAAGATGTGCATTTGAAAAATGTTTAAATTGCTACATAGCTATAGTGGATTTATACATATCACAGATGAGGTTTCCAATTGGACCGTGGCCGATAGATCGAAAAAATAGTCGTTGGATAGTCTCCGGGCTGACGGACTTGAGAAGGGGGAGCAAGAGCAAAAGTTTTCCAAAGCGAGACGGCTGAGAAGGATATGCCATTGTGATATATTTGCTTAGGGTCAATTGAGCCTCATCCTGCAAAGCTGCTATTGTTGCCGTCTCTTTCAGGGACTTCGTAAGGTCTCCACTTGGTGAACGGAATAATATGATAGCTCGCAGGCAGGAATATTCTGTATGGTCTACTTTTAAATCGCGGAATTTCTCCATTGCTTCTTGGAACAATTTGATTTCTTGCAAAATCTCCTCGTGGCTTTTGTTTGATGAAATGGCTAAAGAAAGCAAAAAAATGTTGTTCACAATAACAATATAAACAGTTTATTGCACTTTACTAGTTACTAGTTACAGAAAAATTAATAATTTTTTTGCTAGTAAGTACCTGATGTATCATTGCTCAAAAGCTTTGTTCCCAATTCTAAAGGAAGTGAAAACTGGGATGCTCCTAAAACGAACAGCTCTCGCCAACTTTGTTCCACAAGTAAAAGCTGATCTCGAAGTGGTAATGTGGTGAAAGCGGAAACACTTCTAGCTGATCTGATATTCATTAAAAGTAACCGGGCTGCTGTTTCGTAAACTGTTTCCGCCGCTCCGAACATCATAAAAGGAAGATTCCCATTGAAATTCATGCCCATTGGTAAAGATGAGCTTTGACTTTGTTGTTGTTGATGGTGATGTTGTTGCTGAGCGGCTTGCGCTTGTTGGCGCAGAAAACTTGATTGGTTTTGCTGGAACTGGAGATGCTGATGGTGAATTTGGAGCATTTCAGACCAGTCGTACTGTTAAATAGTAAATAAATGAAAATATAAGTTTTCTTATATACTTAATTGTAAATTATCGACAACTTTTTCGCTTGATTTTTCTTAATATTGAAAATTATGGAAATGCAGGTAATATCCTAGTTTTTTGCAAAGATATACTTTTAAGTAGTATTTTCCAGGAAGAAAACTTTTAAAAAACGTTATATTTAATTAGGATTAGATTTCTTACCTTCATGGGCGGAAGATAAAGCAAAGGATGACCCATTGGTGGCCGAAGCCCGATTGTGTGCGCTGGAGGATCAAGGACCCCATTGAAACCGAGTAGAGGGGGATAAGATGAAGGAGATGAGCTGGAAACGCCAACACCTGGAATTTTCACCATAGTTGTGGACGGAGAATTTCTATTTGATGTCGATGTCCTTGGACTACTCGTCACATCGGGAGAAGTTGACAATGTGGAAGTAGTTGAGGGTTGCGGAGGACTATGGGACATCGGACCGCACTGAATTCTGCTATTGCGGCTCATCGCTTCATGTCCACGTGATAAAATATCTGAGTGATGGTGAAGAGGAGGTGAGTGGGGAAGTTGGTGATGATGGGATGTAGTGCTCGAGATTAAATTCCTTCCGGGATGCGAATGGGAGATGGACGATGGTGGGGTCGAGGAAGAAATCTGATGCGGGCTCGTGCTACTTGGCTCGGAGGATAAACTATTGTCTTTGAAGTACATGGACATTTGGCGTCTCAGTGTGGAATTCCTCGGTCCTCTTTCATGTTGAACAGCTATGAAAACGAATTTTACGGTTTATTAATCAATTCGACCATTTATGTTTTGTATGTATCAAAATTGTGTAACTATGTACTACAACTAATAAAAAGATTGCTATTATTCTCTTACCTTCTTTGTTCATTCCAGCTTCAGCACATTTTCTCAATCGACAGGCTCTGCATTGATTCCTATGCGTTTTATCTACAGTACAACTTCCTTCAGACTTTGCCCGACAAATGTACTGTCTGTTTCTGCGAATTGACCTCTGTAACAATTTAAATTAGTTGCAAAATTAATATAACATGATAATCCTTCATAATTTCTTATTTAAGACCAACGATAATAATTGTTCATGAGAAATGTTATTCCGTATTCAAAATAAACTATAGTAGTTGTTCAGATAGTAATACTAAAAAACTTACTTTGAAGAATCCAGCGCAGCCATCACAAGCGAATATTCCATAATGTTTCCCAGACGAGTGATCTTGGCACACTTTGCAAGGAATATCGTACAAAATTCGACCTGTAATTGAAAAAACATGACAATTAATATATGCCCAACAATGTACAATGTACATTATGCGGAAAAAGATTGTAGTACGTTGCACATATACTAAATCGTTTCATCTCTGATTAAAAAAACCATGTTACATACCTACATAACTTAGCTATTTATAAGAATTATTAACAGATGAAAGTAAAAATCAATTACACACGAACTAGCAAAGCTGATGACATGCCATGACACCATATCATACCAGTTCGGATCTAGCTACCTATCTCAGTCTGTTGTGACTTCCCACGCTATAAAGCTTGCTTATTTGTAATTAGTGTACAGAAGTTTATAGAGCTACATAGATGATCATGATCCTCTGCATTTATATAACAAACTGGGAAAACATTCCAGTCCAGAAACATCAAAGCTCATCATCAATCACACACCCTCACCTCACATTCGTTCCGAATCGGACCCAGATACAGGAAACAAATATCATCAAATCATCACGACAGGATAATAGAGAGCAAAAGCAAGAGCAACATAAAGATCATGTCAAATCCTAATCGTTTGATGCAGCAGAATTTCCTCTCATTTTGCCCGTAGACATTAAAACAAGCTTTAAACCTCTGCCTGTTCTACTTTAACATAGTTCACCATCCATCCTAGTATATAGTGTGAAAGCAAAAACTGATATCCTGAACTAAACTGCAAGTTATTGTATAAATATCAATACTAAAGGAATATAGATACACAGAAAAGAATTTCACACTATATTTGCACAGAGATGAGTTTGTGCTCATCCTTAGCTATTTAATACACGCAGGAGAGACTAAACCCTTCAGAGGAACATACGTTATAGCATTCTCCTCGATTTATCTACCTATAATGTTATTATGCCCATTGCAATACAACGTAAAGGGTAGCCCGGTCTATATCCGGTATTTCTGCGTCAGTTGTTAGGACAAATCCGGGAAGGCAACGAAACATGCTTAACTGGATGTATCTATTACCGAATTGCTTTCTGCCTACTTGACGCTTGTTTGCGTTTGGCTCGACTCAAAGTGTCAGTGTGTTACATAGGTATCTGGCTAAAGGTAAACACTAAACAGCAAAAGCAAAGGTAACGAGGAACTGCGGAACCCTCTTCTGTAATCGATTCCCGAATATCCGGCTACATCCTGTGATGTGATGAGATACGACATATAATGATCATCCTAATATCATGTCATGCTTGTCCCTGTTCATCTATTTACTAAAGATATACTATATGCTTCCATAGCATTGCATGCAGTATCTATATAATCTTCCTGAAGATCATCATCATCATGCGGTGCAATACTGTGTTTTATTCTATTAGAGATGAGTTACATACAAATGGAAGAGTTTTGTGAATTGTGAATTGTGACTACGGATGTTTCATCAGCATGTTACGATTCCCATGCATTGGATTCCGGATCACTGATGAAAACTCGAAAATTTATGACTCTTTAAAGTCCAAAGCAGAAATCTACCTGCCCATCTGTATCTGAATCTTAACATGTGTGTGTGATGATATTTAGTGCACTGATGTGAACGTATCTGTGTCTGCAATCTATACACTATACACGGAAGCATCTCTCTTTACAACAATATCACTACAAACTATCAATTTTCATTTTTTTTCTCTTCATTTACGACACAGATGCTCTGAACTTGAACGGATATTTATATTATGCTGGGCTTGGCCTTGCTTGCAAAGCGATTCTCATTAAATTTTGGTTTCAAATTCAGTCATGCTATAAGTGTGAGGGGATCTTGTTTAGAAAATTAAATATTTATCTGCTTTCCCTTGTCTAACTCTGGAATCACTTTGGAATTGACATCATTTATATTATGCAACGAACACATTACATCACGATGAGACCAGAACAGAGCAAGGTTCATCTTTTATTTAGATACCTACACACTGCTCTCTGACTAATACTTGAAACGGATAGGGTCAGATCATGTATGTTTGTGCTTTTTCTAGCGTGGGCGTTAAGGTAGATTTTGTTTGACTTGACAATTTAAATGGACAGAAGTTGTGCTATACTTTTGCATTGCTATCATATATCTATCTTTACGTATTGAAACCGTGGGAATTGTATAGTTTACTAGCACAGCAAACTAGCTTAGGTTTTTGCATTTGGGTAACTTGTACCTAAAAATTGGTATCAGTAACAAATAAACAGGAGCTATGTATTTTTTCAATGGAAATAATAGAATTGTATTTCTGCCTGTCGATAGGTAACACCTTAGTATACACATGCATTTAAAAATGTCTCCTCTCCATGTTTAACCTGGATTTTAACTCTTTAATTGACACAAGCGACATTTTACGGCACAAATTCACCTATATTTATCTTAAGAATTGAATTTCACTAAAAGTATTAAGAAAACTTTATGGCCTTATATTCTTAAATTGGGTATAAATATTTAAATACCTGTATTGAACTTTCTAGATATGTAAAGCATATTTTAGAGTCATAAAACAATAACTTACTTGAACTTTGAGACATTTTCCCGATATCAACACCAAGGCGGAGATCCATTTTACAAGCGTACTGTCTTTACCACACCGGTTTAATTACTGTACTGACTGGTAACGCAAAACTGATCTGAACAGTTTAAAAAACTCTTAACACTTACTTAAAAGTTGGGTTAACACATTAGTCAAAAATGCACAATTAAAAAAGTCATCGAAAAGTTTTCACTTTTCTAATAGAGTACGAAATCTCATTTAAGCCTATAAATTAACCTTGTTGTTTAATTTGCACTTGATTATTTACCTAAGAAATGTTTAGGTGTTTATTAGTGTAACAATCTCAGTTAAATGTATGTACTACTGGCTAATATTAAGGAACAATTGTCGTGCAAAGGCTGTATGTAATGTATTTAGTGTAGGTGGTTACTTGAGCAAGTTGTCCGAAAGACTAACACCGTCCCTTAGCTGTCGTTGATTTTTGACAGAAGAGAAAATCAACAAGATACACTAAACTAATAGCTTTTCGGACCATACACACACAATTGTATAGCTATGGCACATGTAAATATGTATGCACCTTGTTGTGAAATGAACTCATGTCCCACCTTGGCTACAATTTACACTTCTACTTACTACTATTATAAAAATAAGTAAACCGTGCTCCGTCCATAGGATAAGAACTTAAGGGATCACACAGTTAAGTTAAATCAACGAAAGCCGGCAGTTTGGAGTTGAAGGTGGACTTATAATCGAAAAGGGCTGTTCTCTCTCCTTCCTTAACAATAGAATCTCGTATCTATCTAACTCCACTAATGTCAATCAGCAAAGGATAAGTAAGTATTACATATTCCCTACAGACAGAGACAGTACAGGACAGAAATCATATAAAAATTAATAGCATAGAGATAGAGCACAATACAAAATACATACAAAGGATAGGCGACCATAAAATGAACTCTCACTCTCCGCTACGGTAAGTATATCATTTTACAATTGCTTTAGAGATCAGCCCTTTGGACTGCGATTGGGCCAAGGGAAATCGAGTCCCTTGAAATCCTGCCTCCGAGAGAAAAGCCACTGGCTTGGCCTGGCCTGGCCTGGCTTTACAATGAGATCGGGAAAGCAACATGTCGTACATAACACACAACATAACATAAGGGATGAAGCTTTATAACAGAAACGTAAGCAAAGGCACCCACAATCAAAATCCTGTAGCTTAAGTATATAGTTATCAGTACCCTGCCCCTGTTACCTTATAGTACACATTCTAAAGGTGAGGATAGCATAAAACACACATAATATACGAAATCCAAGCCAAACCAGGCCCTTTTGCCTTTCATTCATACAATAGTGAGAGCAGCTTGGCTTTCCCACTTTTAAATCCATTGGGGAGGCTTCATATGTTGCATATCCTTATGTGTATGGATATAAAACTTTATAACACGCATGTAGATTGTTGTAGTATATAATATTATGTGTGTGTATAAGTAAGCCAAGTTTTAAGGCTAACGTATTTGTAAGTTAAGCCTTATCCCTCCTTTATTGTATTATTGTCCGTTTTTTGTCGCTGACTGAGTTGGAAAACAGACTGCTATTCCTCATTCATCATAATACACATACACACACATAACATACGCACTGGAGAGTGTTTAGGTTAAATGTAATATAATAATATGATATTGGTTCATTCAGTTTGCTTAGGTTTAGGGCTGGAGTTGGCTGGCTGGCTGGAGTGATTTGATGTGATGATAATGATGGAGTTCACTTCACCCTCAAACACCATTTAATACACCCAGACAGACTATGGGTGCCTTTTTACTTTACTTACTCCCTCCTGCATGGTTCTGTCCTACTTACATCACATAGGCTACTCCTGGCCTGTCATCCTAATGTCATTTTCAAGTGTCTATTCCCTAGACTGTGTCTTTACATACTCCTGTAAGTGTATAATGTGTTATGGAGTTATTTTATGTAGGCTATTCTTTATATAAATTAAAATAACCTTTTGCATGTCTCAAAGTCTCCTTATTTCTTGTGAGTGAGTGACTACTCTTTTCTCATCTCTTCATGTCTCAATCCAATCCACATGTTAGTGTACACCTATGCACTTGCAATACCAAACCTTATCATAAATAATACAGATATCTCCACAGATAAGTGGCAATGGCAATAATTTACTATAATCATGATAAATTATATCTAAACTGCACTCAAATTGTGTATATTTTCAAAAAATATATTTTATTGTCTACTGTGTACGTATCAGTACTTGTACATAGTTTTTCAGAAGTACTTGTCGTTATAGATTGCAGGCTCATTATTTAAACGGGATGTCAATTGTAAAGAAACTAAAGCCAAGCGAAGCTAGAGCTAGGTCAGGTCAGGATTCATTCGGGATCCCATATTCATGTCAAATCACAATTGTTTGATGGAATGTCTTTTTCTCTTTTTGATTCTCTTTTGCTGTTAAATAGAATTTTCAACTTGCATAGGATGAAATAATGTAAAGGAAAGGTAAATGCCAGTATAACAGAAAATGGGAGAAAAGCAAGGCTTGAATTACATGCTTGAGATTGAAATGAAAATTGTCAATCTCCCCTGTGTAGGAAAGGAATGCTATACAATATGAATGTATGTGACGGATGTAATGTGAGAAATGACATGTTATAGCTATTGAATCATGTACAATACTTACCTACCCACTTTAGTACATATTTACGTGCTTATTAACATTAGGTGTACATGCAATGGCTAACAAAAGAAACGGATGATCTTTTGAATTTTGGATTTACAGATTTTTAGGAAAATCTACTGATCTCTGGATGTAAAAAGAGTAGAGGGAGAAAGAAATATATATACGTCTCACTAAAAATTCGATATCATCTATTGCAAAGCATCACATCATTATTATAATGATTTCCAAGTACCATATCCTATGCTTATCATTTACCAACTATGAGAATTTTACAGTGACTATATTTCTAATTACAATTACAGTATATGACCCGAAAAAAGTCTTTACCTAGATTAGTAAATTAATAATCTCATTCTGGGAGTATGTATTACAACGATTACAGTAAAACAGTATTAGTACACAAGAATCAACCGCGAATTTCCTGTTAATAGCATCTGTTACCTAATATTCCTTCCTGAATAAACACTTCACTACCTAAATATCTGTTTATTACGAATATGTATTTACTATATTGACTAATTTATACAAATGCATACAAGGACATTATGCCTCTGTATCGAGAGCATTTAAATGTGTATTAGTATTAGTGTTTGCAGTTTGGTTTTGGTTTGGGACACTCCCTAAGGTATGGCTATTAGGCATTGGCATTGTGACTAATGAACTGTTTGACAAGGAGAAGGTATTTCACAAGACATGTTGAATGTTGAGATGACAGACATGAAGTGATGTGTAAAATGAGTCTTAAATCGTTCCGGTTCAAAGGAATTCTTGGCTGCCTCTTGGCCTAACTTAAAATAAGTTAGTTGGTTGGTTGGGTGAGTGAGAAAGGCCAAGCAAAAGAAGAGACAAACATCTTGAATGCTGAAGAAGCCATCATAAAAGAACTATATTATGCATTTGTAAGTATTTGCTTACTAACATACCTACTTACTCAAATCAACTGGACTAACTGATCGTCAGTTAATTCTATCGGTGTACTGTATTACTAATCTTTAATGTGGTAGCATTACCGAACTAAAATATGTGCATTGTATAGTATTACTTACCTGTCTGTATTTAAGTTAATAGATAAGTAGCAAGTACTTATTAGCATTACTTATCCTTAACTTACGATTAGGTGCATACCTACTACTTACTACTTACCTTTATGTATTTATATGTACAATAGACTATTTAGTTTAGAAGTTAGATATTTTGTTCTTGTTTTGGAAATGGTAAGTACAGAAAGAAAGGCAAAGATTTCCAATGAAGATAACTTTGGTCAGTTTCCTCTGTGCGACACATGCACCGACGTGCCGTGGTTTGGTCAGATATTTATTATTATCGTCAAAATCTCCTTTTCAAAGGTGAGAGACGAAATACAGTTTGTTTGCTTTGATTTGCGCTAAAACTACATAATACAATAATACATCCTGGAATTTCTAGCTCAAGGGGCTATTGTAATCAGAAAATATGCGGTGAAAACTGAAGAATTGCCCTTTTAGTTTCTAATATTCATTTTTCTCAGGTATATGTTATGAAATGTAAGTATTGTACAGATTAGCATTCAAAGACTATCTACATTTACTGTAAGAAATACGAACCAGCTTGTAATACAAATGACATCTGCATCTACTTTTAATTTACGGAGGTAGACTACCATTTTAATATCCATAGATAGTGTGCGTTTTGCTTTTTTAGCTTTTAATGATAATTTCAATTAATACGTTTAATTGTATTTGTATGGGAGATGAAAATAGAAACTTTTATGATTCTTCTCTAATTGTTACTGGAAAACTGCCGTTAGGTAAATAGGTACCCTGTTTCATTATCTCGACTCGACTGTTGGACTTCATTTGTATGTACTTTATAAAATGAATTAGCTTACTGGCACTTTTTAAGTTTACAGATTTCATGTGATAAAATTGACAGAAAAAATTGATAAATTATGTCTTCATTATAATGCAGGTTGAATGATGGGCATGCATGCAAGTCTCAGTTATTTCAATTCGATTACATGAGGAACAATAAGACACTTTCAAAGATGAATTTGTGCAATAAATACATAATAATATATAGCACTTAAGTTAAAGTACTTAGGTACACCGGTATACCTATGTAGATAGTATGGGCCAATGTAAATGGCATGTATGTACAGTTATTGTATCTCTATACAAAGATGCTCGTTGAAAGTAAAAGTTTTCCGTTTTCATTTCCTGTTTTTCGTTAAAATATCATACAGTGGTAAATGGCATCGGGTTTCCATGTATGAATACCTTCTTGGATTCCAGCGGAAAACGTATCTAATTTTACATACAACACGACGAATTTAAAAATATCTTTTTAAATATTTCTATCACTTCACTTTCCAGGGATTGAAACTACATGAATGTTTTATATTCGATTGAATATTATCTTTTCGATTTCGTTTTACATTTCTTGCAACCCAGAGTATTATAAAATGTAACTAGTAGGTAAGTAGGTAGGTACATATGTTATCAGTACCTGCCCCTTCCTGTACCCAGGTCCTAGTATACCGTTTTGAAGTAAAGCAATTTAAAAATTCATATTTTAATTCATATGTATCTACTGACTACCTTGCTTATTGTTAGATCCTCCATAGAACAAGTTGATAATTTTTGTTAATGTTGGTCTTTGCTAGTCTTTGACAAAAATTCTCCCACAAAGCTCACTGAGAAAAAGATTGCCATTTGTACTAAATACAAGACAAGTTATGTCATTCTTCTATTTCTGAAGTTTCTTTTGAGAAATGTAATAGTTTTTGGTAATTTGAGTAACTTCCTTAAAATATGTATTTCTTTTCTTAAGGTGCTCGGTGCTCTTTTTCTCAGCCAGAGCAACTTCTTTGAAAACGGTTAGTATGTTACGCACCTTCAGTTCAATAATGTGTACTTTTTGCTTGTAGTGGCAACCCAAGTACTCAAAATGTAGTGTTTCTATTGAATGAAGGGTCTGCTAGGGCAATGTGGATTCTCGTCATTATTTATTATACGTGGGTGTTGGTTTTCATTCATACTTAAGATAATATTAGTTTCCTACATACCATTATGTACAATGTAATATGCTTGTATTTCATGTACTGCTTTTGTGGACTTCATATAAACTAGATCACTAGAGATAATCTACACATTATACAGAAAATACACATCTACCTACAAAACATAGTGTCATACAGTGCCGACAAAATCTAACAAGGCAAAATATGATACAAATTATAATCACTTTTTTATGTTTAATGTACAAATAGTACAAAGGTAGTCTACTTACAATTCTTTGCACCTACATCTACTTACTCGTACCTAACCAACAATGAATAGTAAACACTTAAATTTTTTATGAGAAAATAAATGCACTACTGACAATAACATACAGAATCTAAGAAGGGATCAATTGGATAGTTTAGAATCGTGAGAAAGTCTTGAATCTCTTCTTGAATCTTGATCTTTGCTTTTCTTAATGTAGTATATAAATAACCCTTTGTTAAGATTTCGAAAGGGAGTCGATTGAATTGGGTGATAGCACCTGAGTGATAAAATTAGCTATAATAATAATTTTACAAGCTGAGTTTATGTTTCAGCTTGTAAGTTAAAATGCAAAATGGACATAGTATTTTAATATAAACCTGCATTTTTTAAGTGTTTATAATTCTTGTAAGCAATATTATGGAGAATGGAATTGTGTACTATCACACACACAATATTTCATATTTTTGCATTATTGAAAATTTAAGTGGTTAAATATTATTTCTTACGATGCAGATTGTATAATCATCAATTTAAACTGCAATTAACACATTTACTCCATATGTAGCCAACTAACCCAGATTTCGGAAAGGTATTATGCGTTTACTACTGATGTAACCGTAAATGGGACGATTTTTAATACAGTAGGACTAAGCAAACACAAATGAGTTGCTCGCTCACACAAATAACATATGGGATAGCGTTTGCATTTTGTATAAAGTAACGAATCGGGTGACGAAGGGACTTCATGATCTCCTGTTAAGTACTTTCATTCATTCAACGCATTATCTCGTATTACATGTCAGTCGATAGAATTCCGGTTAGAAGAGAAACTGCCTTTTTCATAGCCCAGCCATTTATGTATCTGTACTGGGGATATTTTCTTCATCTATATGCAAAATCAAGCAGAATAGATATAGCGTACACTGGGAATCCATCAAATATGTATGTAGGTAGGTTAAGCGAAGTTTGTACAATATTTTCCATATATCTCCATTCACGGTGTTTCAAATGTTCGTGAATGTAAAAATTCACTGCAGAGGATTAGTCTACCGCTACTCTTACCTATAGGGCATAATATAATCTTACTTTTTCGGTTTGTTTTCCAAAATCCCGATACTGATTACTTAAGATATATCACATTATGCCATTAAAAAGTTTAAGAAATATTAAAAGTTATTTTTACGGATCAATCTTAACTTAATTTGTATTAGTCCATACTAGTAAGTTCATATCCAGACTAGGTTGGATTGAGCCGTACTGATGATTGCTATTTTGTTTGAATCCATACTATTTAGGTTTAATCCAGACGGAGTTCCAATACAAACCAGGATATGCATGCTTTAGTATACGCAAAGCTTTGTTGTGATACAGTACAGTACTGTGTACGGACGGTTGTCACTTCATTGTAGTTAATACAGATCAGACTTTGCAATATGGAATCAGAATTTTAACACTGTTTCCTACATTAAACTGCGTCTCTAAATACATATACAAAAAGGGACAGGAGGACAGTATACTATCCACTACAGTAATACGTTTGGTAAATAAAGATGTTAGTATAATAGTTTGTAGTGTGTAGATAAATATTGAACCACGTTGGGAGAGAGGCACTTGAGCAAATCAAACCATAAAGACAGATTGAAAAATTGTCACTGTACTAGTTTCGTCTATTCTGGTTTGTTGAATCTGGGTTTTAATTCTCATTACATAAAACGAAATGTGGTCTGGTCTAGTCCGCTTTAAAAGACGGCAAATATATAATATATCTCCCTACCTATACTATGTATTTATATGAGGCGTGCATTGTTAAGCTTTAAAAAGAAACACTCGACTCGACTCTCGTCATAGAACAGCAAACGAACGGATAAGTAAAATATGTGCTTTGATTTTCCAAACTCTCGCCTTTCCTTTCTAACTACCCTTATTTACCCTATCTGCCAATGTCAATGTAAATGTAACAGTAATGTGAACACGAACAGTGAAAGCCAAAGCCAACCCTGCAATACAGTACACTACGTATTATAATAACTATAATAATACAATGTTTTGTTTGATTTCGCTTTATTTTTGCCTCCTAACCTCATATCACATCATACAACAATATCCTTTGCTTCGTGCGCTTGAATCAGCTTAGTATTTAGCAGACCTCTTTCTCGTCACCATTCTTTATCAACCGAAATGAATTAAACCACTTTTAAATTATAAAGTTCTATCAGCTTTTGTACTCATTATTAAACTACACATGGGACGGGACAAATTGTAAGCAGTTCATCTACAATATAATAATAATAATGCTGTAATATTATGTTTCCAGTAAAAAGCATACAGGAGACCAACTATTTTCTACTGGGGGCACTTACTTAAGCATCTGATAAACTATGGTATTTAAAGATTGTATGTATGTAAGTAGGAATGTAATGTAGGGGGATTCAATAATCGGTTTGTGTTAAACTTTCGGTCAAACAAAGCTAACATGATGAAGATATAAAATCTAACAATTTATTTATTATTTAATGGGAAAAGCAAAAATTCTAAAAATGTTGCTCTCAATTTAATATCTTATTGCTGGTAATTTATAAAGCGTATATATTAAACTATTTGTACAATGTAGCTTGTGAAAGATTTTGTAAAATAGTTGGTAACAAAAAGTGCGTGCAGAAGGTATCAAGATTTAATAATAATGATAATACAAATACAATACAGTATCATTGCGTAAAAGTTATTAGAAAGCTTCGCCTGTCTACGCACGGTGTGCTGTACTTTGGTGATGGCATACCTCTCGTTTATTTATAACAGACAGACAGAAGGGTTACAATGATTCGATCTGCTTTTATAAACATATAAAACAATTGTTTTCAGACAAATAAAATTATTCGGTGATGGTTATACATGATAACAATTTAATTAACCCAGGAATTATAATTTTTTTCTTGTAAAGCAAAGATATTGAAATAAGATTACGGGAACCACGGAATTAGGCAAAACTCATAAAAGCATGCATGCGAGATAATTTACTGTACTTGACAGAATCTCCATAAAATCTCTAATGATGAGCAAAGTAAGTACCTTTATGGGAGTTTGGAGTTGAAATTTGGAATGCACAATACAAATATAAATACATACTTAAGTATAAGACAATATTAGTATTTAGATAATAATAATAATATCATGCATCTTGAGACAAGCAAAGAGATTAATAATAAGAAATGAGAAGAAGATGGACAGACAGAGAGATGGACGGGTTATATTAGATTACAAAGAGCTCAGCCTTTTAGTTCAGGTCACTGGAAAAGGATAATAGGAAATGAGCCTTTTGACAAATTGGCTTGGCTTCCTTGCAACGAGTAGATTTATTTATATTTTCTATGGGGAGTGAGTGGCTGCGTTTACATTTTACATCTCTCTCGCAGCTTGAATTGAATAGTGTGGTGAGATGTGTTATGTAGTGTTCTATTGTCCTCCTCGGGAGGAGACCCTTCCCGTTTGGCAGCTCCTATACTTTATTATTGACTGCTGAAAGTTAGGGAGACTTACTTGAAAAATCTTTATATTACTCCTGCTATTACTATAATACATAGTATGCTCATATGTAATGTACCTTTGACATACCTTGACATGACTTGACTAACAATTATGCCAGCAAAAGTAAGTAAATGCCTATATTAACATCATTTATATGTAGAAACTAAGTATTTATATTATTATTATGGTAAATATGGTCTTTAGGGCATATTAGTATTTGTACATAGAATCTGTATACATACACATACACAAGTACTAACCAAATCAACCAGGTAGAAAGGAGGAGAGTTAATATTTAAGTATATTGCATTGGGAGTATATTATGTACAATTGTATTGTTGTGTATTGTGTATATAGATATTTAGTTTGCTTCAATGGGATCCCATTGAATGGAGAGCGTAAATGGTAAATGGTAAATGGTAAAAGGCGAAAGGTGGGACTTTGGGACTCCCAGAGTCGGATTACTTTACATTTTGTTGGTTTGGTTATCCTACATAGTAGAGTCTTAAGTAATATACCTTCCTTCACATAGATAGTTACCTACTCTATATCTACTGATGCTAAAATTTCTGCTTCATCTATATAGATATATATAGTATGGTTATCCAGAAGATTTCCTCTTTCAATTCGGGTAACTAAAAATTGACTGACTGCTTTTGCTTTGGATTATTGTTAGTTAGATTTCAATACAAATCACAGGACACGACTGACAAGATAGGGTCTTTTGGTTTTTGCCTTTCTTTCTTTTGATTCAGAAAAGAGAAGAGGAAGTCTGTCTTGTTCATAGGTTTGTACATAGAGAGTAGGCTGACTCCGGATTTCGGATCAACATATTTCTGCATTGTTAAATGACATGATAGGGTATGTTAAATTTTGTCCTACTACTAATA
>JAQFYC010004352.1:0-17465 GCA_034694165.1 Tomocerus mixtus | reverse complement strand
AATGCACAGATTTTGTCAAACCAGAGATATTGTCAATCGTAGATTTTGTCACACAATAGATTTTGTCCGGGAATCATACACATGTACACACATATGTGACAACTTAAGAAACATAAGTAACTTAAGAAACGACACAAGAGAACTTGTGACTTGCTATACTAGCGCATAGTAAGAATGATTTGCTTATATATTATTATCTTACAAATACTTATTACAACAGGTACAACCAATATTACTATGACATAGTTAAAATTATAATGAAGTCCTTGGCTTATTTTTCATAGCCACAATATATTATATGAATTATGGTTTATAGTAGGTTGTTACTGAATAAGAAATAGTTTTGTAAGCATAATAGCACAATATGCACTAGGCTAACATTGAGAAGTTGGTGTTATAGCTTTAGTTACATAAATACGAGTTCATAGTAATGTTCTGCTCGTAAGGCGAACTGTAAAAAGGGTACAATACTGTGCTGTGTACATGTTAACATTATGCATTGTTATGATTCACAAACACTTGTATGTACACACATATATGTATCTTGCGTTTAGTCTAAAAAGTGCTGAAATTACATTTATAGGGAGAAAATGTCATGGTCTTTTTGTCCAGGAGTAAGTATGCTCCAACTCTTTTCTACCGAAAAACATTGTTTACAATTTTCCCGTCAGATTTTGAAAATTTGTTAGACATGGTTATGGTTCCATAGGTCACACATATCAATGCACTCAAAAAAATTGGAGCAAATGCTGTCATTTTTAGCATTCATTGTAAACATAGAAAGCATTTGCATTTGATTGGGTGCATTAAATTGCTAAATCATGATATTAAATATTTGCAAAACGAACGTAATACACTTGTATAAACACATCCTAAATATACCTCCCCTTCCAATTAAATCCATAGCCATGTGTATAATATGCATCTCAAAATGTAAGCGCTTATTTTGTAGACATTTTTATTTTGCCAACGTTAAAAATTGCATATACATTATTCAAACACATACACAATTTGTAAACGACTGCTGTTAACATTGAGTAGAATCAGATTACAAATTAGAAGTCAGTTAAGCATATAATATACCTTTAGCATTGGGAAAGTGATTACCTACTATAAGTTTGGTACGATTAGTCGTTGTTTAACCACAAAAATTTTATCCAGTCCATCTAAACTTTAAACGTGTATAACTTTCTCCATTTATAGTACCACTACTTACCTAGCAAGTATTATATTATATTGCATTCATCTGATTTTACATTTTTACACTGTACCGTAGCCTACACGGTGCTTTTTATGTAATGGACATTGACTTGCGTTGCCTTGCATTGCTGCACATCACAATCACAATCAAACTTCACTTCAAATGATGGTGATGCTCCTTTCAATTTGTTTTTAGCTCTCAAAGAATAATGCATGAGGATGATTCATAGTATAATAACGATACGATACGCTCTCATCTCCTTTTTACACTTCTGCCTTCATTACCTTAGTGGATTACCGAAGCAGCACACTGACAAAATAACATTACATAGCGCAACAAAATCGACCCCTCTCCTTCATAGTGTGTTCTATGATTCTATGCTTTACCTTAAATGAAAAACAGCTTTAGAATATTCTATCTATACATAAATGGGAAGGCAGGGTTATGTTTTATGTTCACATATACTAATAAGGTAGCTCTAACCATGTAACAATGTATCTATATAGAACTATTTACAAAGGATAGTCCAGTCCAGTCTGTAGGTCCAGGAGCCGCAGACATCAGATTTGATTCTGAGCCTTAGTTCCTTCTCCAAACATTCAGTTAAGTTAGTGATGGGGAATACAAAAGGTAGCCGAGCTTTTATTCTACCTCTGCAGTACACACCTACTTACAACTTACCCTACCTACTCTATAATGTTCTTTGGTTCTTCAAAAGATTTTCGGGTGCAGAAATAGCGGCCACATACATAGAGGCGTTACATATTATGGTCATGTAGTGTTAAGTATGCAGAAACGGATAGCTATAGGATTTAGCCTGCTAATAAGACATGTAAGTTAATGCGAATCCGAAAATGATATAAAAACTTTACACTTCTGCGAAACCAAATTGCAATACAGCTACTATCTGCCCTTAGGTGTGAAATTTTATTGACTATTGAGGATAGATGCGTTATTTTCCTTTAACTTTTTACGTTGAGGAAGATTTTTCATAGAATTTGTGTTAATTATGCATTTCGGTACACGTTTATGAAACACACTAAATATTCTAGAAATGCAGAAAACTTACTCATGTTGCACACGTCACATAGAGTACGTTATCAATAATGATTGTAGTGAGCACTGAGCACTAAGGGAATTGTATTAGGGCCTTAGATTTTCAAATGCAAAAGTACGTGACAAGAAAACTGCAGCGAAATGATACCAAAGCAGGAGCTGACTGCTAAATGTGATTGAGAAGAAAAATAGAGGCAATTTGCAATGTAAATGCTCCCCGAGGATAGAGCAGGACAGGGATTTAGAGTTAGAGTGTACACATTGAATTGATACTATTACGTAAAAGTAAGCAAAGCATCACAGCATAAAAACACAATAGATTCAATTGTGTTATGTTACAATGAACTGTATTGCTGTAATATACAGTGGTAATCCAATATAATCCAAGCAATGGTGCAAAGCAGTTCAGTGCAGTGCTAATAGATACATAATACATATACATAAACGCATAGGGGATGATGAGAATTGTAGCCAATCATAATTACACGACTTCATCCATTCTATGTCTATCTGAGTCCAACAACCAAATCAATTGATCAATCCTCACATCTTTTCAATGTGTATACATATAAAGTATTATGATGCATTTACATCTATATAAAATACTAAGTATTTCATGTTTAGAGATACGTCTTGTATGAATGTTAGCGTTTATATTAGAACTTCGATTGAATTGCAACTATTATATTTGTGGAGATTAATCTTGGTAAGAAAAAACTGTTATTTCGAATTAAAATCTCAATTTTGTTTGTACATGAAAAGAGAGAACTTTTCTTAAAGGTGAGCAAAATATATTGAATCCTTTAGAATTTCTTTTTCCTGTTTCGGCATCTCAATTTGCAAAAACCGTTTGTTGTACAATATCGGATGCAGACGATGATATTATACTTAGTTAATGGATGTAGCTTCGTAATACTAACCAAACTAATCATACCATTACGGATTAAACCGTATTACAGAATATATGTAAAATCCAACTTTCGTTATATAGTTACGTATGCGAAAATTCAATGTTCTTGTGCAAAATGAAATTTTAATTCATTCTGACTCTAGTTATTTAGTTTGCTCCGATTTCCGATGCAAACCAGAGTTCTAATACAACCGCTAACATTCACACTGTGACGAATAAATAAAATACTTCTGTACACATAATATTATAGAGAACAGAGGAGTAAATCACCCTTCCTTTCCTTTTTCTATCCGTAGTAAATAATATAGTGTATAAAGTGTGAATCTACATTTACATATGTACTGCCGATGAGCTGCAATCCAGTTCGCTTCACCCTACTTTAGTTTGGTTCTCTCTCCTCTTTAGGCTGGTTAGGTTGACATGACAAGATATTAGAGCAGTTGAGTGAACAACAGGAAAGTCGTGTAATGTTCTAAGCACACAAAGATGCACGAAAACTGACTAGCTGTGCCTAAGTAAGCAAATTGGTAGATGCATACATATGCGGTACAAACTACAATCCAATTTGATTCTAATAATGAAGAGACCCACACATAAATATCTCAACAAAACAAAGAAGAAGGCTTGCAAGGGATCCTTCCTTCTGTACTCACACCAAAGGCAATGAAATCCAATAGATTCTCACTCTCTCTAACCAAATTCGCTGACTAATAACAAAGACAAATTGTAGTAATCGCCATGTCTATATATGTGTAATCCTTTCTCGTTAAAAATATTAGGTAGGTATGTTGATATCTAAATTCTCTGTCACTACGGTACTAATAAGTACAAATCAATTGTACAATTGCAATGCAATTGGCACAAAGGAAGCCCTTTCAGCAGAAGTACTATATTTACTGGTATAAGTATAAAAGGGAACATACAGATGACACTTATGCATAGAATTCATACATAAGCCAAAGCTATAGCCAAAGAAAAATCCAATTGAACTGGTCTCTCCTTTATTACAAATTTTGGATATCAATTACTCAGTAGCAATAATGTAAGTTGTAATTGTTTCTTTTTTATTCATTTCAATTTTTTAATAGTAGTACAACCTAATTAAATAACCTATTTGCCTATTTATTACCAATTTTTTTGTCCGCTATTTATTATTTGTTCGGATTACAGGCAACAATTGAAAAGAAACATTTTCGAATTTATGACATTTATGGTAGTGTCAACTTTTCAAGTACTATTTGTATATCAATTTGTAAAATACGTATACAAATTACATTTATTTAGACATGTACAGATACGGATATGATTTGCTTATGATGCAATGAGTACAAAGGGGCGAATTCTAAGCTGACGTATTGCAATTGGCAAACAATTTTGAATGTACAAGTAACCCTACCAGTAATAAACTAGTAAATACTGTATGACGATTTCTCAATTCAATTGATAGAAAAACTATTGAAAACTATTTCTACTCAGTTTGCATGTGGTTGACAAATAAAATGGTGTTAAGTCTACTTAACCATTACCACTGCAACCTATATCGTATAAACCAATAATACCGATGTATGTACATAGAGTATAGAGACAGAGAGTACGCGTTTGTATGTAGAAAAAGTTATTGTGTGAATTCTGTGAATGTTATTGCAATACATATACGCATACATGAGTACGTATATTAAATATATTGTTTTTTACTACATATAGCATAGCCACAACAGCCAGTACTCATAACGAAATAGAAAAAGTGAACTAAAGACGTTGGTAAGTCAAATCAAGTCAGGTTGCTTATCGATTGTTCAATATTGTATGATACTGTGTGTGTATAGGTGCCAGGAGTGTAGTGTGTAGGTAATTCTTTTATGAATTCAATCGTGATGAGACCACAAACGAAATGAGAACGAGACTAGACGAAGAATAGGCAAGTCAGCTAGGAAGCCAAAGCTAAAAAAGAGGAAAGCACATAATGATAATAGTAAAAATGCTAGCAGGTACAATTACAATGACCAGACCATGCCAGGCGAGCCAAAGCAAGCCACTCCACCGTCACACTAACTCTAAATGACATTAAAATTTAAAACGCATCCCCAAACTATTTATTACTGTTCTTACATACTATTATTGAATTGTTATTGCAAGTAAGGAGCTCAGTCAGTGATACGAAGCTACATGGATAGAGAGAAGACATAAAAATCGTATCAGAAAATCACAATGATTGTGTCACACGAAAGACGAAAGGAAAGTAGGAAAAGAAAGATAATAAATGGATTGTCGTTACGAAGCAGAAAACGGAAGAGAGGAGACCTGGTTGACACAAAGAGATCAGTTGACCTCCCACAAGTTGCATAGTCACTCTCAGTGTCACTTTTCCATTCGACAACCTGACACAATAATACTCTCCGTCTCAAGAAATGAACTCGCTTGTTAAATGTTAAATAAAAATCTGAGCCTCTTCGCATTTCGTATCGTCTCCCTAACTCCCTACCATCGTACTCTTACTGTATTTCATATAAATACTACGTACATAACACAGGTAGAAAATAAAAACACACAGGCATTCGATAGTCATTTTTATGCGAGACATGCAAGATAATGTTCTTTACTATTTTTATATCATCTACAGTAAGTATGTGCGTACCGTAACAATAATAGAGTACAATACGAAATCCCTCTTTAACAATATATTTATTCTAGTCTATTTGTAAAACATTTCTATTCTTCCACAGTATACAATGGTTGGAATTTTTTAAATTGTGGTCATATACCAAAATTTTAATAATACTGGGAGATGGAGATGGGATACTCTTTTGATAAAGTTAACGTAAAAATGCAATGCTACAGATATATAAGATAGAAAAAGGTGCTATAAATAGATCTTGGAAAGTTCTCACACTATACATAATGGACATGGACTATTTTGTACATTAGCAAGACACATGCAGATTTTAGATTGCCTTATAATCGAGTTAAGATTTATGTTAAGATACACTCTTACTGTACTTACTAAAGTATATTTCTAATGATTATTAATCATTCAATCATTGTCTTTTTCCCCATTGCACAAATAACATTTATGTACTATAAATAAGAATAATATCATGTTATAGACGGAGCAAATACTATAAACTATGAAGTAACTAACAGGTTGACTTTTCTTGCGGTTTTCTGTTTCTCACCATTTTGGTCAAGTGTGTTAATGTTTGTGTAGTAGTGCCTACTAGTGTCTATTTATATAGAAACTAAAAACTAAGCTGCCAGCATAGAAACTATTTACTACTACACGTATAAATTGTAAGTGTAAAGTATACTATTGCATAATATAAGGATACGTAACTAATACAGGTAAATATAAGAAAGGACAGTACAGAACTAAATTGAATTAGAAGTTAAGATCACAAGAGAATGCACATTAGAATTTACAATAGTATGTGAGTGAGAGATTGTGAAATGATTGTTATGTTGTGTTGTGCTGGTATAGGCAAATAGGCACTAGCAAAGCCACGATAAGCAAGATAGTCAGGGAGATTTCGTAATGTCTCACTTATTTTGTGTGAATGTGAACAGAACAACTTTCCTTATACAGGCCAACAGCAATGCAATTGCAATGTGTGTCCGAGTGAACAATACAAATCGAATGTAACTCAGACTCAAAAGTATTTGATTTCCATTGTATTAGTTACAACTAGTACGTAAAGTATTTGTGTACCTGCCTTTTGACTATATGGGAAGGTAGGTACGCATAAAATGTGACGGCGGGTGACCTCCGATGTCAAGTGAAAAGTCATAGACTCCACATGAAGTAAGCCTCTCGCTCGGGTGTCACCCAACTTCTGTCATGCTCAACGTCACATTCCATGTCTCTATTCGATCGGATGACAAGGAAAATTGCCACAAGTGTCTTTATGATTAAGCAGTTTTGTCAAACTATAATCACTGTGTCTGTAGATGCTTTGGGATTCGACCAATTGACATTCTCAATGCTATTTCTCACTATTGCTATCAAAAACTTAAATTGACAAATTCGATTTTCAGAAACATTAGTACTAGTTAGTGTCCGTTATTAAATTGTAACTTTGATGGGAAAACTGTCTGAAAACTGAAAACATAGGTAACAAATATGGATTAAATTCAAAAGACACCATAAATGGAAATGTTGAAGTCAAGAGTAGTTTTCTTTTATGTAATTGTGTTTTGAATATTCTAGTAATGAATGATATGAGAAGAACATAGATACATTTTTAATACTGTACCATAATATCCGTATACTGAATGCGTATTTTTATTTTACAGAACATTCGGGACAAAATGTGCAAAATGTACGAGATGGATAAGTTCTTCAGACTGGGTAAGAAGAGCCCGGGATTCCCATTCCCTCTGCGAACAAGTATATCATCTTGCATGCTTTGCTTGTGATGCGTGCAAAAGACAATTATCAACTGGGGAAGAGTTTGCTTTATTTGATCAGAGGGTTTTGTGTAAAACTCACTACCAGGAAACAATCGATGGCCCTTCAGATGATTCCGATGGTAATTCATTCAGTTCCTCCTTAATTCAATTAAGTCCTTACCAAACTTCAGTTTACAACTACAATTATAGCAATACTGGTACCTAAATATACTATACATACCAAGTACATTACATACTCTTATCAGGTACTCTTACTGTATATCAATACGCAATGTCCATTTTAAGAAATTATTGCTTAAATTCGTTAAGTTCATAAAATTGCACCGTTTATTTGTATTCAATATCGAGTTCATGACTCACAGTCTTTTATATTTTTAGTATTACAGAAAATAATTTATGCATATGTCCCAGCAAATGTTTTACTTTATTTACTGAAATGTTTGTGTCAAAACTTAAATTAACTCTCCTAAATAAGTCAAGGATACTATTTAGTACTATATATTTAGTATTTTCTGATGATTTTATAAAAATAATTTATCTTTATATACGAACATCTTAGCATTTATTATTACTAACTATAATGTACATAAAGCTGCAGTTTATTAACTCAATGAATTTTTCAACAGACAGTGCAAATGACGGAGATCCGAATCATGTTAGCTCAAAGTCCAAAACCAAAAGGGTGCGTACAACGTTTACAGACGAACAACTACAAGTTTTACAAGCTAATTTCCAGTTAGATTCAAATCCTGATGGGCAGGTAAGCGAACTAATGAATAAACATACATAACTATACTACCTGCATGTACAAGTACGTACTTTGTATACCATAGCGTAGAGTTTAGCGGATAATTCACCTAATTGTAACTGTTAGCATCGAAACACAATGAGTTTAACTTGTGTCCAGTGAGCCATAGTCGCTCGGCTAAGCCGATTCTTCTCACTTATCAAGCTTCACTATACTTTGAATAAGTGACAACAAAAAGTTCTTAACAATCTTTTCTCCCATTTGGCGTTTGAAATATTTTTACACTTAATACATTTGCCAATTTGGTTGTTTAATTATAAAAAATGACAGCTATGAATTTTGAATGCAAAATCCTGGAAACCATAAGTTTAATATATGTACCTATGTGAATCCCCAAACCCATCACTCATGAATCTGATAATGTTGAAATATATTTTTATGTGCTATTAATTGTTGTTTGCATTACAGGATTTGGAGAGAATAGCTCAAATCACCGGCTTATCCAAAAGGGTAACACAAGTTTGGTTTCAGAACTCCAGAGCAAGACAAAAGAAAAATAGTAGTAGCAAGAAAAGTAAGTTAAAACTATTTTTTACTTTCTCAGTAAGCTCTTCAAGCAAAGTCGCGATATAGCAAAAATAGACATCGGAAGTAGAAGTTACGTGTTTATGTAGAAACAGCTATCTTTCTTGTGTATGTTATTTTGCTAACCGTTAGTTTCATACAACAGGGTAGTCTACAGTTGTTACTCAAACAAAGGGAAAGATAAGTAAAAAAGTAGTATGTATCTGCTTTGCCTTGAACATTGAAATGAATTACAGAGGCAGTCCAGTCGAGACTAGGAGACAGTGGCAGTATGTAAAAACTCTGGCTAATTGTATAAAAGTTTATGGTAAATCATGCATATTGTCAACACGAGCTTGTTTGAATGAGAAAGAGAGTTGCATCAGGCAAAGGGACCACCCGAGTGGCTTCTTACGTGCTTACTCACACAATTTAATTTTCTTAAGAGCAAACTATAATAGACATCCACAGAGATAGTTATATTCTATGAGATGAGCAACTGCTAAAGTCTCAGGGTTTATTTACTCACATTTTTTCTAATTCTCCTTATTCCTCTTAGGTCCTTAAAAGATGTTGCATGAATTTACATGCACACATATGTAAGCTTGAAAAAGAATACATAGAATTTATAAGTATATTTGTCTTGGTGAAAGAGCCACTAATTAACTGATATTGTTTTCTAATCGTAAGAATCTCCATGCATGAATAATAATAACTTCTAACAAGAAATATTTCCGCTAGCCAGCCCTTTAATTCTTAAAACTCAATTTTCCGTGAAGGATTTCTTTCATTTGTAAATACTACATGTGTTCTATTATTTAATCCTATTCCAGGTAGTGCCAGTCAACCATTTAGGAGACAAATCAACCTGAGACTTACCTCAAATTATTCTGGTGAGTTTTATTATGGTACTGGTTTCATATTCCATTTATCAATGCAT
Source organism: Tomocerus mixtus (assembly GCA_034694165.1). NCBI lineage: Eukaryota > Metazoa > Arthropoda > Collembola > Entomobryomorpha > Tomoceridae > Tomocerus > Tomocerus mixtus. Next base: position 7,642 of record JAQFYC010004352.1, on the reverse strand, counting down.
TTACTTATTTGTATTTATTAAAGTGGTTAAAATAATTAAGTTTGTCACAGTTACGCTACGAATGTACTACATATTATATGTTTCTATGACTTGACAGGTGAAAGCATGTGTGTGGATATGGATACGGCGCCATTTCAACACGTAGGATTAACCTGCCTTTCGGAATCATAATCGTAATGGTAGCTCCACTCCACTGCAACGCAACACTCGCTGTTAAACTGTATTGTACCTTACGGCTAGCACTACTTACAGCAATTAAATACAACCTCAATTACTAATATCTTATACAAAACCCTTTAGTATAAGTTTAGTCAGGTAACTTTCCTATAATTAGTATATTACTATAAGATTATGACCTATTCTTAGCTATCCAGCTACTTAATATTGAAATAATCACATAAATTCATCTCCAGTTGATGAAGGAGAAGGAGTAGCATTTTATCTACCCAGATGTAGTATCCAACTAAATACAAAGGATCTCACACTATAAATGGAATTAGTATCTTTCACATGCCTCGGTTTTACACTTTTTTATTTTCTATTTGTCCTGTTTAGAGTAATAAACTAACAAAACATACTATTACTTTTAGTGTAGGGATTCATGATATAAATGAGTTAAAATTACTGAAAACACAAAATTCGCACTAAAACACATTATGTGTTAACATTACATACAATATACGAAATATTTTTTGTTTATTATTTTGCTGTGGGATTACTAATAATAGAATAATTTTCGGTGTTAGTATCTGTAGTATGTTGATTACTAGGGTCTCAAAATTAGTCTCAACTTCAATATATAATTTGTTCTGAGTATGTGAGTGAGGAGGTTAAAGAAATTCAGTGCGTGCTAGAGCTACAGCTATGTGTTAGTAACCGTAAGGGAGATTTATTGTAAAGTATGCCATCTGTCCTGTGTAATACATTGTAACTTAACGCATCTTGTATTATGAACGTAATGTAAATGTAGAATGCATAATGTAGAGTAAAAGAGAGTAGCTAATATAGGAAAACCAATATATAACTACATAAGCCAGGTTATCGTTATCATTAGCACATTCTGTAATGTAAAGCTGAATACATTAGAATTAACTATCAACTATGCATAATCATTATTATATTCTTAATTTGTATGTAGTAGCTAAATTCATAAAACTAGATAATATTTTATGTTATACTACATAACTGCATGTAATACATGTGTGCATATAATATCTGTAGTTATGTATTATATGAGTTGAAATGTGTTTTAGTATTTTAATTAATTTTTATTATATATATAATTACGATAAATATAAATCTAATCACACCCCAAGTTAAATTATCAGTATGGTATAATAAATGTTACTACTGCCTACATTTTTGTGCTTTTATATAATTGTAAGGATTTAGGCATCCTATAATGTCATAAACATATTAAACGCGTATTATGTAATGTAAGATGGAATGTATATTTATGTATTTAGTTTTAGTTTTAATGATTTGTAACAACCAAATGAATTGTACCAAAACCGCAAGCCTATTCGTGTTATGTTGTACTACTTAAAGAATTTGGCTTTCTCACTGATGTTTACAACTTTAGCTCGTATTTATCACACCATATATCCGAATTAATTTTTTTGAATAAAGAAAAGCTACCGAAATAGAAAAAAAACATTTAATTCTTCGATGCATAATTTAATTTGATCCATCTGCCTGGCTGGATGACGATTGTCCTGAATTGGGACTGAGAAAGAATTATTCAAACCTGTGTAATATGAATAAAATAATAAATTTGACAGGCATACCATTATTTAAAACTATAAGGTAAATGGGAAATAATTGTTCGCATTTAATATTTTGGGTAGATATTTGCGAATAAAGTTTTAAGATTACCTTGGGTTATCCGTGTGGTATTTATTAACCTTGCAGAGATTGAATAGTCCCTTCCGTCACCAAATATCCAGTGTAATTGGCTGGAAGTTCCCCATAATATTTTCCTTGTGGGTACAACAGATAAAAGAAAAGTAAAGCCATTGGAATAAATAGAAATGGCAATACGTAAAGAAAAATAAACATATCGAATCTTGGGCTCAGCCAAAATATAACTCTGGCTGCATTTTGGGCAAAATCTTCTAACTTTGAAATATCTGCACTACTGTTATTTCTCTCGTTACTCACGATTTCTTCACTACTGGCTAAAATTGCTATAATTGAAAATATAGTTAAGTAAACGAATAAAAGTAGGTTACTCGGTTGAAAAACTTCTAAAATCATGTCTATGGAATAAAAATCTAGATTTTTAGAAAATATATACCGCTAGCACTAACTTATTAGTATATTAGTAGGTAGTGCCTATGCAAAGGAACTAAATAATTTGCAACAAAAGATTAACAGTAAGTAAAATAATCCTGTTATCCCCATTATATTGTACAACATAAATGACATGAGTGGAGTGGACTTGGATATAACGGTCTTCCACATCATTAAACTGCACTACTAGTTACAGTTAAAAACTGAATATTATTAGCATTCTAAATTACGATGCGACTCCCTAATGAACATTTCCCTATATTTTTAACACACAGCTCAACTGCTGAATACTTTATACATTAATTATTAATCATCCATATTTCACACTCATAAAAAGCCTAATATGACTTTACTAAAGCACAGGTCTGTACTTTAATTGAAGTACCCAAATAACCTTTTTGTGGATTTATTTTTATAATTTCACAAAAATAAAAGTAAACGCAAGTGGTCAAGCGTAACCTATTTCGTAAAAAACCAGTGCATACGGGTGCCTAGTCACTGTTGTAAATACCAACCTACTAATTCGTAATTATTCGACTATTATATTATAATAGTATGGAGATAAGATTTATTCCATAAGGAGATATTAAAATTAATTGACAATAATTTTTTGAACCTATCTCCAATATGAATTGGTAAATAAATATGCTGGTTATCTAATATGTTTACAGTAATATTATTTTTCCTGAATGATGTGAACTATCACTATCAAACATAATATTGCCTCCATAGGTGTAGAGGATCAGTATAGAGTAAAGTAAATTGAAAGCATTAAAAAAAGGCTTAATGCGATTTGTAGATTATATGGTAAAGTGTAAACAAAATAAATGTTGACACAACCTTATCCCTTATCGGCAAATTGGAAATAGATAACTTACATAATGTAAATGGAATGTATACAAGGTTCGCCAAATGCTAACTACGTAGTATATAATATAGTTTGTATTCCGATCTGAAGTCTAGACTTGGACGGTAAAAGTTTTGTTCTTATACAAAATTGAATAAAAATGCAAGCAATTCGTCCTGGAAGGTTTTTTGACAAAAGCCCAGAGCGCTGGAGTCTCGTTAAAATTGGGGAATATGAGCGAACACCTTTATTCGAACCATCTTTAAGAGCACTGTGCCTTTCGCTATCTGACGTAACAAGATTACTCAAACACGAACTTTCACAAAATAAACTTTTCAAAGAAGCCTGGCAAGCGGCTGAAAAGATTTACGAAAGAAAACTAATGACACACCCGAAAAAATTAGAAGGTCCGAGAGAATACTTCATTGCTATCATTTGCTTCACATTGGAAGAACCAAATCTTTACGAAGACTTCAATGACAGATGTCACAACTTAACATTTCAAGTTCTAGATCAATTTCCCTACAAAAGTCTACTGTTTCTCTTAGTCCAGGCTGAGCTTCGTATGAAAACTGGCAATGAGATAGATCATTATAATAGAAATTCCCAGAAGACATTTAATAGAGTTTACCGGGCATTGCATTCAGAAATCAAAATCGGCCATCTAAAGGAACGGGATTTGGTAGCCATAAACAAATTAACCCCGACAACATTGGACAAAGAGATTGCAATGATGAGCATAAGGGAATCTGGAGGAACTTTGATTGAAATTCAGGAATTGGGATGGTCTGCGAAAAATATTGAAAGTTTCTCTGCATTTCCAGTAGAACAAGAGGTTCTTGTATGGCCATGGACTAAATTTTATATCGAGAAAATAGAACCCATCGCTACTAATGTCAATAAAATCGTTTTGAAGCCAACTAGCCGGTGCTTTCTTGAAGATGTGTTGTATAAAAGTCAGTATGATTCTAATCATAAGTGAATGTAAACACTGAGAGTTTGCACAATTTGCGTTATTTACACCAAAGCATTTACAATGCTATTTTTTTTTAATATGTAATTTCATTTACTTTCTCATTTTTGTAATAACACGCAGTTTTTCGTGTAAGCAATTTTAGATCTGGGAAAATAAAATCCTATCTACTCCATGACACGGTTTGAAAAGAAGTGTAATGGTTTTTAAATGTTGTATTACTCACCTCAATACTAATTATAGTGGGTAAAAAACAGCATCATATTTTTATTTAAACCATTTAATAATAATACAACATCCTACACATTAATTTTAATATACAATGCAACTGTATATCCTGAAATTAAATTAGGCATTTTTGTTAGCTTATGCGCATATAAAACTTTTTATTTTATTTTTAAAACTGTACCAATATGTAGCAAAGAATGAGAAATAGGTAATTAAAGTCGATTATTGGCTAACTGGAATGCATAAATACTACATTACATACGCTATGATCAAATAAATGCAATTTATTAAAAAGAAACTTTATATATATATCAAGATTGCCTTCCCGAAATTATATTATTTAGCAAGAGTAAGTGCATAGCAAAAGCAAGGAAGATCAGCATGCTTTACTAGTACCGCAATATTCAAAGACAAACTGTGTGTTCATGTAAATATCAACAGAAGTTTGAATAACAATAAATGTGAAAGTTTTAGAATAATTACAAGTAAAACAAGTGCACTAATTAACAACGAGGATTTATCCAGGAAATAAGCGTTCAAGCTTAATATTCGTTGACTAAATCTTACACTTACTATCCTTCGTATAGTGCGTTGACGAGTCATAGTCGGCTAGCGGACAAGCTTAATATAGTCATCATAATGGACACAACTGATAATAACTGCCGGATGTAAGTAACTTTTATAAGTAACATAAACATAATTCAATATTTATTAAATTAATATTGAGTCTTATACAATGCAATGCATAGGTTTTAGGTATAGGTAATATTAATTTAAGTAAATATATATTAATTTAAGTTAAGTATTGACAGATTTATATCCAATGTATATTTAAACAATTTTAGATGCGAGGCTGCAACAGCTAAGTATTTGTGCCCCAGATGTGGACTACCGTACTGCTCTGTTCAATGTTACCGAAATGAAGCTAAACATTTGGACTGTTCGGAAGCTTTTTACAAGAAATGTGTCATGGAAAATGTAAAGGAACACATGCAGAGTAATCCAGAACAGGCAAATAAAATGAAGGAAATTCTTGGAAGGTTCAATCAAGAATACAATGACAGTGATATCCACGGTGGACTTGAAAACGAAGACCATGATGACCTTGCTGAATTAGGTTGGCACAACTAAGTACATATTTAAAATATAATTTTTACAAATAGATTTAATACTCAGAGAAAACTATCAACTATATATAGTAATATAATATGTAGTAAATACCTGTCTTTTAAAAATACAAGTTTCTAAAAGTAAGTTTTTAGCAAAGACAAATACGTAAAATATTATGCTTTTAGATTCTGATGACGACGAACCCTTAGAGATAAGAATGCAAGGAATCAATCTAGATGATACTGACGAAGTTTGGAAGCATTTAACGGAAGAAGAAAAGGCAGATTTTAAAAAACTTGCAGCAGGAACAGATGCCATTGATATTATACCCGAGTGGATCCCGTGGTGGACCACGGAGCCTAAGAAAAGTATGATAGAGGAACTATCAGCTAAGGGTGACTCTAGCCAAGGCAAAACAGAAAAGCGAGATTTAAATCCTGGACAGCCAGCAATTATTTCAAATATCCCCATAATGAACTCCTTGACTGTAAGTAAAAAAACTCGCTGTTTAAAAATAATACGATGTACATGTTTTCTACGTATAGAAATTATAGTAATGAGTCATTTTTCTCTTCAAACAGAAAATACGACCCAACAATCATGTAAAAATTGGCCTATCGAATGTTATCGCCGCATATGTTTGGACTTCAAGAATATACGCTGGAGAAATAGTTACAAATGATAGACCTGCTGATGTTGCTGGTGCCATAATCACATTATCCGGATTTTTGGCTACAGACACAATTTTTGATACCTTTGAAAGCGCTATTACTAATGTACCTATGAAAGCTTGTCAAGTAAGTGGTTGATTTGTTTGAAAGGTTAAAATTAAATATGTAGTATATTTTTTCATTACTACCGAGATAAAATACGCTGTTTTACATTTTGCATATTTTTACAGGATCCAATTCTCTTTGACGGTGGCCCTACATTACACAAACAATTACAAGAGGATGTTCTTCAGATTCTTTCCTCACATAATTTAAAGTCTCCAAATAGCAATAAGGCATATGTTCTATCTGCTCTAAGCGATTGTTTCAATGTGCTGGTTTCTGCCCATAGTAAACCCAAAGCCTCATCTCAAATTAAAACAGCATCGTCAAGCACCAATAATGCTACTAACATCTCTACGAATGAAGAGAATATTATTGTTGCAGCTGAATCCCAAATAGTTGGCGATTCGTCGTTGAAGAATATTGGTGGTCAAACTTTCGAAAGTGCTTTCCCAGCTCCTCCTCCTGCATTCAACATAGATTCCAAACTTTTAGCCAAAGCAAAACGGAAGTTGCACTACCTTTTGGCTTTTGCAAATGAATATAACGTTTTGTAATTAATTAGGATATCTATTGCTACCTGTGCCAGTTTCAGAAATCCTCGCATATGGTCATAATAAGTCATGGTTAATATATAAGGCATTGGGATTTGTGTCAATTGTTTCTGAAAAACTTGATTGCCATTTTTGTTGGGGAGCTAGGGAGGGAATTTTAGTGAGTCCTCGGATTCCAAACTAGGGTTGCTAAGCCGCTTTAGGCCTTCCCTAGATGAACACAAATGCTGAAAGCGCAAAAATGACCTTTCTTTCTCATCTCCCTTTTCTGGCTTACGGAATATATTTTTGTTGTCCAGTCCACCCTCGTTTGTTTCAGCCTTGAAAATTCTAATGAGTATTTTTGCGTCCACGTTTTTGTACAAAGCTATTTGCATGCCCCAAAAATAGAAATTAGTTGTTGATTTTTCCAAATTTTTATTTATTTCTGAAAATGGTACATTTAGCATTGAGCTTCTCAATTAAATTCGTATTTGGTTTTTATTTTGAATTTTCAGTGGTCATTAATTTCTTACTAAATAAACTATGAACATGACAGCATATATGTCTATTTCCTAATTGTACAGAAGGTAATAAATGACGAAAACTAATGAGGACTTTACTGATTTTTGAACACATTATATGACAAGGGAAAAATTATTTGTACTTTCTTAATTAAATAATTTTTTTCTCAGTTTAATTATTCAATATGCACCAATATTTTTAACAAACATTCCATGTGGACGCAAAGACATTTTCATTAGACTCCTTTAAAGTAGACCATAATCTTGGATTCCAGTGTATTCCAGTCACACTTGTAACTTTGGCGATCCCCGATCCCAAAGATCGACTAGTATACCGATCCGATCCCGATCCGATCCGATCC
>JAQFYC010004351.1:0-17475 GCA_034694165.1 Tomocerus mixtus | reverse complement strand
AACATTCGGTTGGCTTGAGAAATGAGACAGTTTTGAACCTAACCGAAATGCTATCCGGATGCATCGCATACTCTCAAATGTCGTGGTGTACACCTGCATTATACATTGTTACATAATATGTTGAAGTACTTTGAATTACGTATGAAGAAGTACTTTGTTGTTTTATGGTGAATCATAAATAAATATGCCATCCTTCACACTCACTTTTCGCTCATTCTTTTCAGGATGCTCCACGTTTTCTGTCTGTCCAGCACTTTCGGTCAGTAGCAGAGGAGGATGTATATTTTACATTAGAAGTTTCCTTATTGTAGAATGTGGGAACCAAAATTTCACACGTCCACAGGGTACAAGGCAAGAACAATAAAGAAATCGGTTAAACCAAATTACATATTTATGCTGAGCACATACCTAAATTACTGCAGGTGTGTTAAGATCTGCTATACGTCACATTTCAACTAAAACTATATAGTACATAGGTACCTAGTTGTAGTTACCTAGTCTTCATCTTTATCATACTATTATTGATTCCTTTGTGTTTAAAAATCATATACTATAACTATACATCGCAATTTAATTTTACAAAATACAGATTTAAGAGATAAATATTCTTAAGCTAAGTAAAGTACCAACGTGTAAAAGAGTGGACTTTGAGTGACCACCAATTACAGATAGTAGCCCAGATTAATTTCAATAGCAAGACATTGCATTGTTGCAGACCAGTTTTACAGATAAAATAATACTATTAGCTACAGCACACAGCTTCAATACAAAATTTCATTCATTTTTCTGGCTAAAAAAGTCTTAAACAATTAATGAGCAGGTCAAGGTCAAAAAGCCAGTCAACCAGCAGCACTATTCAACTATTAATTACATAACTTATAGTCGCTGCAGATGTACAATCATTTGCTACATTGCTACCTAACTATAGTAAAAACAAGCCAACTAACTATTAGTAAAGGTATATACATTTAGGTGGAATGTCTGCAACTGCATCACATTGTTGAGTTGAATTGTTGTGTGTATTGTCTCCACTATAATGGCAATTGTTGCTGCTATATGCTTTTTTCTCTTCATTATCAGAATTTTATATTTGCTTCCTTCTTTTCGAAGGTGAGCAAGAAAGATGTGAGTTTGTTTAGCCTAACCTAACCATAATAAAGGATAACTAACCTATGAACTTGTTTGTTCCACTCTATCTACTTAAATACGTAATGTGCTACACCACTTTTTTCCAATTTTCATTAGCATTTTCGTTTACGCAACACCCAAAATACAAATCCCTTCCAGACTTTTAGACCCAGGTATAAGATATACTGCCTTATGTCCTGGTATAATAAATATACTGTATATACCCAACACAACAGATAAATAATGCCGAATGTGCAAGCAATACTACTGTAGGTATAACATAATATTATGATACAAATATATAAGGTACAACTTAATTTCCTTTCTACAATATTATTTATTTTATCATTAGAACATTTTCTTGTGCATATTATGTAATAGTAGCATTGTGGCATAAAATAGATGTACTTGTACACCACATGGGTATGTAGTATGTGGCTGTAACAAATGCGTAAGTAAAGTAGTCACTACAAATATTATTACTGCGGTTACTATTTATGATTATTTCCACTAATTATGCACTACACTCACCCATCTTAACTATGAAACTATCTATCTATCTGTATCATCACCAGGAATTCATCCCTAAATATAGTGTGTGCAGACAATACTGCTTATAATCTACATCTACATATATTTGACAATTTTCATCAACTTGTGTTTCCCTAACATACATAACCTAGATGACCTATCAACTAAAACGAAAGGTAGGTAACCATTAAGTAAGTACCCACTAAATCCTGAACTCCAGGGATACAAATATGCAGTTCTGAATTAAGATTTTTAGAAGATGTAAACCGCAAACGACTTTGTACTATATAGAGAGACTTTGCAGACATTGCTTACATCATATTTTATTACACGCACATAAATGGCCTACATAAATAGAGTTACAGATATGCAAAGCAAACTAATACTGCCGACTGACAGCTCCAAAATAGCCATTACCATAATAATTGTGTTTAGGTTAGGTTAAGCAGAGACATCGACTTCAAACTATCAGGGTGGCCTATTAGAGGTCCTCCAGTGACGTCATTGAAAAATGGGGTCAATTGACCCCACCCCCTTGAAGCTATGACCCCGCCCCTAAATATTTCGTTGGAAAGCTTATGACCTCAGAATCCAACTATGAATTTCATACCCCAGAAAATTTAATCACCACAATCATAATGATTGAATAATGACAATGAATTTGATAACAAGCTCCTTTTCTACAACGTTTACCACGGTTTATTTTTATTTAGAGCTAGAAGCGGAAGAACGGAACTCTATTTTTATCGAAGATTCGAGATTTCCATGGATTAAAATGATTTGGTTGTCTGAATATAGAAATGAACTGACGATGAGAGAAATAATAGTTGTCCATGTGGTTGCAGACGGTAGGATGTAAACTAGATGATCTATTTGTATCTATTGTACTAATGATAACAGGTCTGCCACATTTCCCGCATTATAAGTCCAGCCTACAAGTTTCGGTGCAAATTCAATCTCCTACCCTACTACCCAAAAAAGCCTCTCATAATTCGCCATCTTCGACCATCTTGAATTTGGGAGTTGGGACGTCGGTTTCCTGAAATCCAAAGAAAGAGATTGTTGGTGATTTTGTGACTCTTGAATAGCATACCCAATCATTCGAATATATTAATTCTAATGTTGTCCAGTAATTTTATAAAGAGGATGTAATTTTCATGGACATGCAGCCATATAATAGTAGTTAAGTACATAATGTATAATATAGTCAACAGTCCGCATACGTTTGTGATGTGTAGCAGTGCTAGTGCTAGGTCGTACTGTATTTAAAGTGTATTGCTCAAATTGGCTCATCCGCTTTTCTGTCAAGCAGTCTATACGTTGTGTTATGTTTTGTGGTATTATAGAAATAAATGGCAATGAAATATATGGTGCATTATATTGTTATGTAACATGTTAAGTGTATGTTACTGGTAAAATCGGTAATAAGGCAATAACGATAATGTTCCTAAAATTGCAGTTTTTGGGTCAAAACAATTATACGACAATATTTTAATAAATATTGAGTTTACCAGTTTGATTAAGCAATTATCGGGGAATCAGAAAAGTGTCACATCAACCCTGTACTATGAAAAATGGCGAAACTACGGTACATTAAAATTTAAAATTCAACTGATTGTAAAATGGCCATTTTCAATAGTACAGGGTTGATGTGACACTTTTCTGATTCCCCGATAATTGCTTAATCAAACTGGTAAATTAAATATTTATTAAAATATTGTCGTATAAATGTTTTGACCCAAAAACCTTAGGCATTACCGGTAATACCTTATTACCGCTAGAACCTGTAACATAATGTGCACTATAGTACACTTACATGGTAAAAAATATATATTTCCTTTAAGTTATATTACTTTAATTGAAATATTTTATATACTATTAATGCCATTGTCTATTTCAACTAATGACATATACAATTACATATATAGCTACCTACTACATTATGAATATGGTTCCTATATAAATATATTGTAAAACCTTTTTTATATCTACTACTACAGATTACAGATTGCAGATATTAACTTTTTAATACTTTGCTGTTTAATATTGCTATACTAATACACACTTAGGGATTTGCATAAACTATGGTGTATAGAGTTTCCTGGAGATAGATTATGCAAAATGAGTGCATATACAACCCGGTTGGCCAAGTACCAACGATTATATATGTAGTACTTATTATTGATACAGTCACAGTCACATAATATCTCTTATTACTCCGTAGACCAATTAGGAATTAACTTTTAAATGTTTATGCTTTTATTAGAACATCGCACATCCTTCATTTCATGAAAGCAACAATGTATGTATGTATATGTAGATACAGTAATTTAAAATAATTAAGTCTCGTCCATCACTCAATTCGTTGCACATAGCGTCCCCTGATTTACAACTGCGTATTCTTACTTGCTACTTAACTACTTGAACTTTCAATTATCTTCAGTATTAAACTCAAAATACTGCAAAATAAAAGATACGGAACAGAGATTTCGAAATATAAAATCATTACTAGGGAAATTCATTATAAAAATAAATTACTATTTGTATTTAGAGCAATACTAAGGGCCTACATGCAAGATGAGAAGGTGTACAATTGTGGGTGTGTTCGTTGTGTTGACTATTCTTGTCTACAAAAATCTGGGTGTGAGTGCAAATCCCCTGGGGGATGATCACATCCCCGCGAGAGCCCGCAAAGCTGGTGCCAGTCTCAGGAAGAAATTCCTGGAGATGAATGCAGATATTCCAGACAGCAAACAAATCTCCAAGGAACTTCCGAATCCGTCAGCTTACTCCGTTCAGGATCAAAATAACTCAACCGGAAGTTCAGGTAAAAGTGAAATTCTATTTTCACTACTTCATTCTTTGTACTATCGTTTTTCGTGTACAATTCTAATCTAATAAACCATTGCAAAACGGATGTAACCAAGTGGCGAGCTAAATTGTGTCGTTAAACAACTATTTTCGTTGATGAAAATAAATGACATAATAAAGCTTGAGGTATTTAATTCTCATTAAACCATTAAGTGCCCCAAGTATGGGGCATAATTAGGGTTCTTGGTGGTGCTCATTAAGTTACTCAACATTCCAACGATACTTGCCATATACTGTCATTTTATAATTTGGTGGGCGTGGCCATAGCCCCGTAGGGTCTGGTCCATTAGCAAATCGAACCTTTCCTTTTCGTTAGCCATATAGGCTGTGTGTGTCAATCGATCAACTCCTCTAAGTTATTGTGTCCAATGTCCATGTACGGACGGACAGATATACATTACAAAGTATTCTTACAAAATGGTTTCTCAACCACTTAATAATTCATTCTTGTTTATGCGATTTGTTTAGTTTATATGCCTCCCGAAAATGTGTTTGTATTTACATGTTATTTTCTGATGTACTAGAAGGAGAAGGTGATGGAGAGTCATTGGTAGACGGAGAAAAGGAGGAGCCTGATGAGGTAGATGAAAGGGACCCGGGGGATGAAAATGAGGAGAAAGAGGAGTATGAGTACGTGAGCGAGGAGGAGGGAAGTCAAGAAGAAGAATGTCCCGAAGACGAATTCTGGCACGTGCGCGGCCTAAAATGTGTCCCCTTGCATTGCCCTGGAGGGAATGCCAAACGGGACAAAGACACTGGAGAATGCCTTCATCTACAGTACAGCAATCGAAGGTTCAGATATGGCTCAAGGGGCACCTACATCGGGTAATTATCTTTATTGAGTACTAAATTGACCCCAGACACCCTTTCCTTACGAAATCTCACCCGAATGGGTCATTTCTTTCAAAAGCATTTGGGTCCTTGGACGCACAGACAGACAGGTGAAGTGTCCATATAACGTGTTATCGTCCGCTAAATAAATTGCTAAAAATTGTGCATGTAACATTATAGCAAACAATTAAGATAATAGAGTTGTTAAGTATGAGTCTCACAGTACCCCAAATTGACACTGTACGACTCAACTAAAACCACCAATAACTTTTTAACCGTTAAATCTTTTGAATATTGTTTTCAATAATCAATCAGTAAATAATAAACAAGGATGTATGTGTAGCACAGAACCCCAAATTCACTGGGGCACTGTGATATCCCAAAAAACCGCTAATAACTTTTAACGGTTCAACCTGTTTGAAAACTATTTTCAGCAGTCAATACAAGGATTTATGTATGTGTTTCACAGTGCCCCATAATGCTTGGGACATTGTGAGATTCAACTAAAACTGCTAATATCTTTATACCAGTTCCACTATTTTGAATTCCGTTTTCGGTATTGAATACATAGTTATACATGTGAGTCTCTAAGTGCCCCAATGTATTAGTAAGTGTATGTTTTACAATTTTGTTGCCCCATTTACCAATGATTTATTCTTTTTTCAGACGGAGTGGCACCACTAAAGGTAAATCACGACTAACATTCCGAATATTTCGAGGCTAATCCCAAATAAACCAAGTCTTACTCTTATCATCACATCAACCCAATCAAAATTAAGTGCGAGATTCTACGATCCATAAATATATATTATCTATAGTCTATATACTACAATATACGTGTACTAGGTTGGTATATATTATTCTGACCCAATAAGGGTTGTAATCAATTTTTATTTGTAAATAATAATACATTAACACCACAGTGTACGGTCTATTTATAGTCTCTAAATACTTGTGCCTTAATTATGGGATTAAGGTTAATTTGTATCGTATATTGTTAGCTTGGTCATTAAATTGCTGTACTCACTTGCTAAAAGTACACTGTAGCCTAAACTCTATAAAAGTACGTAGGCAGTACACACTACACATACGGTTAAATAAGTATGTGCAAGACGTAGCTTTTTCCCTTTAGTTCGTTGTCATTCGCAAAACCATTGACCCTTAATAACATGTTAATAACGCTTCTACTTAAGAAAGGTTCTATTTAGTAACCACAATTTAATTTTATTAATTTGTGTAGGAAAATGTCTGTTGAAAATTAAAAATCAAGTAAAAATATACGAACACGACATTTTATTTACCCACTTGCTGGACTCACAAATAAATACTGCCCATCCTTCCGCATGCATAAAGTACATCTTTGCCAGGTTTCTCAACACAGTTTTCATTAAATTGCAAAAAATATCCAAAAATGTCCGCTAGAAAACCGTATTCCTATGTTGAGGCTAAAATATTCTTTTAAAAGCTAACAAGTGCAAAATTTAAAAGCTAATACAATCTTTCACTAATTAAGTACTACACGACAAACCAAAATGTTATTCTGCACCTTTATGTTTTATTCTTAGGAATTTAGTAACCATTTGAACATTAAATATTTCAGTATGTACAGTAGTAGTACCTATATATTTAGTAGTAGGTTGTAGAACAATTTATTAAGTACGGAATAATCCTTATTTTGATTGTTTCGCGTTCAAAATGTTTACGCACCTAATGCATCCTTCGTAATACATTTACATTTATTAATTAATATATATTTTACACCACATTCAACATTATTATAATACAAACTATTGCATATGCGATGAATTTCCTGAGTCACACACTATATTATTGCATTTATACTTATTAATTAAGTAGTAACAACTTAAATCCAACTTACATCCCTTCATAATTCATACATAGTATTTTCATACTCTTCATACCAATTAATTTTTACGTTATTATGTAACTAAATGTGTTTATTGAGGGGTAGGTGTTATACTACTGTATTAGGTATATAAGGTTTATGTATTTGTATTTGGTGTGACTGTTGTGTATTGAGAGTACTTGTATATATTTTTATTACAATTAACAGTAATTATTGTAGTTAGTTAACACGTCATTTTTAAGAAATTGTCCATTAGTAATACTATACTGCACTACGTCACAACACAAATTGTAAGTTACATACTATAATAATATGGTACACATAACACAAGACATTCTTTATATTTCTAGTTCTACTAATACCGTTGCGTACATAGATAATTAACTAATTAAGTAATTGTTATGATACAGTCTTTCTCTACTACATACAAAAATATTTGTACGAAAAAGGTAAAAGGAAAGCGATCCATAGATTAGTTAAGAGGCGATTTGAGGTTAGTATCACATCCGACGAACTGCCTGAGTTCCCATCTTCACCTTCAACCACACACAAACAATACAATATTACTTACATTCTGTAAATTCAATTAATTCACTACTACATACATTTGGTTAAAAGTTTGATGCATGTATTGTATTGATTATTTCCTATTTTCTTATTTTTAATATTTAGGTGCACCACCACCCTTGCCAACATGCTAGCCATAATACAATTATAATTATATTTACCCGTAATACCCACCACAAAGGTTTAAATAGTCCCAAACAAACTAAACATTCATTTTGAAACACTAAACCAGAGCTAACCCCCTGAGCTAACACCACACCATTTTACAACTAAATATTCTCTATCATTCACATACTTAATAGACCACCCATCCTACTATTTCTAACTGCATGCATTTTGTTTGATATTGACCTTCTTAACTAAAAATTTGTTTCTAAAGACGTCCCTGCTGTAGCACTTACCTTAGGATTTCTAATTACATTCACATTATGCATTTTAAAGTGGAATGTAATGGTTCTGGGGTAACTAAGTAAGTCAGAAAGCTACTTTACAAGAATAGTTGTAGTTGTTACCGACAGTTCATTTCTCAACAAATCTCAATAGACTGGTCATATTTTTGTTCTTCAATTCATTACCTACTAGATATTTGGATGGTTGAGATTAGCATTAACGATTAACCCATTCTTGCTGATTAATTAACGTATTTATCTTTTTTGAAAAGCATTCAGCATTTATTTGGAAAAATGTGAAAGGCAAAATATTTAATTGGGCGAGACATTAGGACATGACATGCTGCAGCTTAGCGTGCAAAACCATAAGGTACGGTACCACAAACCATGATAAAAATGAAATTATTTAATAAATGTAATACTTGTTATAATGCGCATACACTTCTGGTTATATTTCCTTCCAATGCTTTTAGGTTTGACTTCTCTAATCATTGTAATCAACAGTGAATTGTCGACAATTAAGTGAATCTATATATGTATATTCTATGATGATTTGTCTTCTAAAGAATGTTCCAGATATTTTTTTTCATTGCTCTAGGGCATTATTAGCTCTTTAGGTTATACATAGATAATGTTCACCTCAACGATGCGCAAGGGGAAGACAGTTGTGTTTCAATATCTACACTTATTATGGGTACCATAATAGAATGTCAATCCAAAATCTAAGAAAGCGTTACAATTTAAGAGCTACCATAAGTGTATATCTCAAGCAAAGCATTAATTATTTATTGTTAATCCTGTTAAGAGAAAAAGTTGTAATATTATATTCGCATGTTTCGATTTTGTTATGAAAAGTACATAAAAAGCGCACAATAAGTTTTTAAGGCCTGGATCTTCGTTGCCCTCCCCTCCGTCACTGAATTCATGTTTCTGCATCAAGATCAATGTAGCCTGAAACAAAAATCATGGGCCACAAAATATCTTTAAATGTTGATTTTAAAAATGATTGTTAACTACTGTTTGGATTTGATGGATTTTCTTGCACCTAAATTACAGCAACAAAATAATTCTTTAATCATTTAGTTGTACAGCACATAGCTCAATTTTGCCATGCAGTGCCAGCTCTTTTGAAATATGGACGAAACATTAAGGCTTGTGATTTTATAGCTACTGGCCAAATTATTATTGTAGCGATAATTTAACAAAAATAGCTAACCGAACATGAGTAGGCACAGGTATATTTTATAATCACTTTTCATAGAGAATTTTTACATAGGTCTGAAGAACTATAAGGAACTGATTTATTCTAAACCGAACTACTTTCTCCAATCCAAACTACTAGACAAATAAAAATAAATCAACATAGGCGCCTACACTATAACAAATATGTATTCTACGTATTCTATGTATGTAAGTACATACATTTATCAAACTACCTTTATTTAAAATATCACCAGAAGTACATACAAGCCCAAAGCAACATTTTATCAAATACTAACGATTTTAACCAAATGCCAACTTACATTCCTCAAAATCATATTTCAATCAAGCACTTGTGTACAAGTGGACAAACACAATGCATGCTCATACTTGCAGTTTCTTATAGAACAATAGAAGCATCAACATTGCCAATAAATCTTTATATTAATAAGCCCAAGCAGCTATGTCATACCTAAAATCAAATGTAAAACGACAATTTCGACATTTCACACCATTTCGCAATAAGTTAAGTATTAATATAATATTATTCAGAAAATGATTGCATTTTAAGGTGAGCACTACAGAGGCATTATTACTCATTATGTAGATAAATATGCAGTGGTATTTAAACAACTCAAACCATTATAATTCCTGTATGCATCATATAGTAGACATAATAATATACGTAATGTTTTGGTCTTCTGATTGCCTGACTGACACCCCACCAAAACAAGGATAATACTATATCGCTATCATCCTTTTTAGCACACCTAATTTATTTGGCTTATATTGCAAAACTGTAGGGCAAAGACCACTAACGTAGCTATATTGCATAATAGTATATCGATACAGGGTTTGTAGTATAACGGGGATTTTAATTTGTCCTGTTCTGTCTGAAGCTTTTCTAGCTGAAAATATATTTACGATAGTTGGGAATGAGACTTGTGGATTTTCTACTGTCTTTCACATTAAAATATTTATAATTGTGTTATTTGCATGTATTTAACTACAATCTCTAATATATTTATCTCCTATTTTAAATTTGGTTTAGTAATTTATTAAAGACTCACCCGCATCTCCTGAATCACTCTGGTAGTCTGGGGATGGGGGTCGCCCTGATGTCTTCATTGTTTGCTTTTTACCGCACCCATACCACCAATTGCCTACGACGCGTGGAAACGGGGGATCAGCACTATCCACCTGTTAATTTTAGGTCACAACAATAATTTATGTGCGTAATATACCATTTACATATAAATAGTAGTTATTTAAAGCCAATGTACCCCAAAACTTCTATCGTTGAAACGCCAATACTTGTCAGATTTGAAGAAGTACGTGTAGCCATTTGTATACTAGAGAGAAAAATAGGTAAAATATATAATTATAATATAATGTATATAAAATAATTGATTAAATATTTTATATCTTACGCGAAGAGCTGCGTCTAAATTATTTGGTATGCCATTCCAATTAGAAATAGGCTTCGGGTATCCTAAACTGACTTGGGGAGTTCTGGACGGATCAAACCTTTATGGATATTGATAAAATTATATTATATATTGTTTGCATTAATATTTATAAAATACGCTTTGTTATATATTATATTAATTCTATATCTATACAATATATCTTACCTCCAGTATTGGTCGCCTTTAAAAAAGTATATCTTCCCATTACCTGACCACACAGTGGCCGTGTTAATATTACTGGGGATCCCAGAAAACCCATCCGAAATCTCTTTTGGGTAGCCAGCGTCCATCTGCATGGCAGAGAATCTCCAATACTTTGACCCCTAAAATATATCGTTACAAAAATTATATTAAGGTTGGCTTGCTATGGGCATTGTGAACCTAGGGAAATTAATGCAAATTTCGGTCCTAATTCAGCCCGCAATTATGAATCGATTTCTTTCAAAATTTCTACAAAAATAGTTCATAACATTATCCAGGACTAATGCGGGCCAAAATTGATTGTTTTGAGTTTTTAGTGAATTGCCGACAGCTTCAAAGTTTAAATAAAATTTTGAAAGTTTTATTATATATTTTGTAGCCACAAATGTCAGGCAATTAATGTAAATCCCCCAATGTAAAAGCTACATTTCTTCTCCCTAGGTAAATACTTACTTTAAAAAAATAAGTCTTTTCATTTGTCCATGTAAAAGCTGCGTCGAGATTACTCGGAAGAGAGCCGAAGGCAGGATTAATCGCTTGAGGATAACCATCAGCTACCCCATTGTCAGTCAATCGATAATAATCAGAACCTGAAATTCAGAAATTAAATCATTTTTTAATTAAAATGGCAATAAAACAATTATTTAAAATATGGTTGCTGGAAAATTTAATATTATAGTATAGTTTGCATTGCAATTTTTAGTAATTTAAGACATCAATATTTTAAATATAATTTGGCATTTCTTATTTTCCATTTTAGTCAATTTTAGCTATTGTTATTTAAATTAATTCTATTGGCGAATTAAATTCTATTCTATTAAAATATAATTTGCAGCTGAAGATGAATGAAAAATTGATCTTATTTACTTATTTATCCTATTTTGAGTATATTATTCCAATGTTGGAGGCACTTGTTGCGTTATACGGCGATAATTTAATGATTACAATATTAGTTTTATTATTTTATTAGCTGACCTTTAAAGACATAAGTGTGACCATCTGACATAGATGTAATGGCATCTATTTGAGAATTAATACATAGTTTATTTTCACTGGATGGGCCCTTCCCGTGTGAGGGCCCCCCTTTAATCGGCTTCTTCGTTGTTGGTGCTCTGTTCAGCGGCACTTTCTTCCCGTAGAGAGCCTACAAATTAAAATTGCAATTATATAACTTCTATGGACGATTACCAAACCAATCTTACTACTTCATATGTAAGTTAAAAAGCAATAAGGAACTTAACATTTGATTCCCTGTCTACGTAGTAATTAAAATAAAGTACCTGGATGGCCAAAGTGTCATCTTCATGAAGCTGGAATTGTGGTTGGTAGCCCCGGTAGAAAGGGGCCATTAAGGCCCCCCTCACGTCTGAATGGCTTAGGCCTAGGGAGTGTCCAAATTCGTGGGCTGCAACTTGAAATAGATTAGTTCCTCGGTTGGATTTGATGGACCACTTCTCGTCATCGTCAAAGTGGGCATCCCCGCCATACACTGGGAAATACCTGTCCGAGTTAGACAATCAATTACTATCGATATAACATTACAATTTTAAAAATAATAATACATTGCAGGTACCGTAAAATCTCCAATAAACGCCGATATCTAATAATCGCACGGGTCTCTAATATACACCAGGAGTAAAGGTGGATCCAATGAGAAACGCCGGGGGCGTTTATTGGAGATTTACTGTACCTATATTAGCATAATACCTAACGCTTGCTCATGCTCATGTAACACTGACTGTTATACACACACCAAATCAAATGTCGATATTTTAAAAATAATCAAACAATTTCAAATAACATAAAATCAAGCAATATAAGTATTGATAAAATAAATAGAATAGTGAAATTATTGTATTGTCACCTCTAGTGGACACACCCATCACAATCAAGCCATCCCTAATGAATAATGAATAATAAATGCATAATGTAGATTATAGAAAAGTGATAATAACTTACGCATGCGCCAACGTTCCCCCTTCGCCGTCAAAAGCGTCTCCATCCCCGTGTTCTCGTCTCTCGAAGCGAATTTCTATGTGGACTTTCCCCGTGAGTCTGTGCGTGAATGTGAGGTTGGCCTCTTTCTCCCAAACGCGGAAAGCCTGTCCAACTTCCAAGTCCACTAAGCCCTGATCCAGATTCCGGGGATACTTAGTCACACGATAAGTCAGGTCACGCACTTTCCACCTTGACCCTGAAATCAAAAAGTAACAAAATCTCAATTACTAATTAATACATGTACAGCCGCATAAGTAATCGTTTACAATATTATTATTGTATAGGGAAAGTGCATGTATATCTGTAAGTAAATATTTAAGTAATATTTATGGCCATGCTTTTTAGAATGAAAGCATTCAATTAAGGGTGTTGTCGTGAACCGATCAAATACATTTCGTTTAGCATGTTGTCCTCGATGATCATAATCGTGATGTATTATACCTTCACCTTTTCCATTTCATATATTTGCAGTCCCTATCCTTATAAAATTCTTCACTTTAAGAATTTTACATATTATGCTGTATAGTAGGTATGCGTGTTATAAATGAGCGAATTTTAATATTAATAGGTACTTAAGGTGTGTTCAGGGAATTTGGTGACAACAAAGAGGTTCAAAACATTTCAATGGTAAAAGCTTCAGTGATGTGCATCATTAAAGATAGGCAAACAGTCTAATTATTTAGGTTACTACAATATACTATTACAATTATCTATCACAGAGACGCATGCATTTTGTATAATATATAATGTACAAAAGAGTACTTATGTTTATAGGTACACTTTTGCTCTGACTCAAATTGTTATTATATATCATACCCAGTTCATTTCATGATTCAGGATGGGGTAGAGCCAGGGTTTTGATTTTGGAAGAGAAAGCAAAGAAAGTTCTTATGCCAAATTTTCTCATTAAAAATTGTAAAATGATTGTCTGCTCAGCAGCAAACGTAAAAAACAAATCCCGATACCGTTTATGGCAAGTTTCCTGTATTTTATTCATTGACCTTGGAACATTGTTATGGTCCATGCCCATATGACACTGAGCAGTAAACCGTGCAACTATTGACATTTAAACCGCAAATTCTATTGTACATAAATACATAGACATGTATCTAAGTACATACTTTTAAGTAGATATCAGTAACACACAAGCCAAGTAAATACATTTTTGACAATAAGGTCTCCCTTTGAAGAAGTACAACAATGAGCTTTGTGTGAAACTTAAAGTGATATCCGGTCATGCATTGCATTTCATTCAGTTAGTTGTTAGTCTACGTACCTGTACCTATACAAGCCATAGAATAAAGTTCAGATAGCAGGAAAGCCCGCCCCATTAATATCTGACACTTTTTATCTGTTTTTCATATTTCATGAGACAATTCCAGGCACCTTTGACCTTCGTTACTATACTTATCTATACATATAGCCATTACTGCTTTTAAAGATGACACTTCCAATGCACTAAATGAAAAATAAAATAGAAAATAGAGTAGTGTGACATGAATGATGAAAATTAATAGCAGCAACCTACGATAAAACCTATTTACTTACTTAAATATTCAATAAGGGAAGGAAATTCACTTACTAAGTCTAAGTAGGCTAATAAAAGAAAATGCCACAGAAGATGCATCAATGTCACCCGCCTGCATGTATGTAGAATGTATTATTGATTAGGTATGTATTATAGTTATTTATTACTCACTGTAGTATAGGTACAATTTATCAATACAAATGACTGCAGGGTCGCTTATTTTAATTTGAATGGGATTCACTTGGGTGAGTTGGATTACTGAACTGGAAACACATTAGTCACTGTCGCAGTGCAAATGTTGTCAATTAGTAGTATACAGATATATGCTATGCAAGTAGGTACATGGGTACCAAACTGAATTGAATTGAACAGGTACAATATGTAGTATGTACCGATACGCACATTAATTATGAATCGTTGTGCATACATGACTGGGGGAACAATTACTGTAAGACAATTAACTATTGATCTTTGTATTTAGTAATTAGATCAGCTAATTAACTAGGTACCTTGAAGGGCGTAGCGTCTTCGTCTTCGAGCATCATGTCCTATTTTGTCCCGTACCCCACATCGGGGGGTGCTCATCATTTTTACAGTCATGTCATCCATTTCCCCCGTCTGGTTGAGTCCAGCAAATGCCTGGAAGTCTTCGATTGCTCTCCGAATATCGATCAGGGCTTCCGAACCAACTTTCTTCATCGACGGGTCCAACCATCCGAATTGCGACAGGTACATCTAAAAAACAATCATCCATAACATCAATTAATTTTGTTAATAATTAGTTTCGCTGTACAACACTATCTAAATCTTAGTAAATTCTTGGATTTTCATCTTTCAGTATCCAGCAGGCCTAGTGTACTATATTGTATCGTAAATAGACAGCTATACTAAATATGCAAATTATTTCCTTACATGAGAAGATTATATTTTTAATTACTTAGTTAGAATAAGCATCTGTTAAATAGTATCACAAACATATCTGCATATAACGGTTCTATTTATATTTAAAGTCAAATGTAGTTCTTTGCAAGTTTTAGGATTGTGACTAGGTAGTATTTCGTCATGGCTTATAATACTGCACTGTACAAGGTTACATATCTGTAGAAGCACAGCATAGAGTTTGTAGTTGGGTGAAAATTAATATTCACTACCGTGCAGGTCAGGTACAACAGTTTAGCAAGTTCTTGATAATTGGCATTTCGATGGCATTGGCATTTTGGCATACATACCCAATTGGAGATGCAGGCAGGCAGAAATACAATGAGTGTGTGAATGAAAGCTAAGGCTGTAGTATTACAGATATCAAGTATACATGGTGTGATATGATTGCAGTGTACTATATTAGTAATAATACTTATACGCTACATTAGTGCTTAGACCAAGAGCAGACTTAATGATACAGAGAGAACCTAAACACATTGTAGTAAGTAATTGTAACTATATCCCTCTACATAATATAGAATAGAAATGTTAGGAGTAAAAGACCTTTTGAGCACACGCACGTTTTTAAGATTGATTTTTCCATAACACCGAATTCCTTCAAAACTAAAGTCCTTCCAAATCCAGCTAAACAGGCGATTGCAGTAACTCCCATAATCTGAAACTGGGTCATTCATGCTAATCGTGCATGACTGCTTAGACTGCTACTCTACTACCTGCTTCTGGATGGATTATTGTGCACTATGCCTCTTTATATAGTACTTTGTAAGTAATATGACTCTACGGTATATGAAAACCCAATAGTTCAACATTTTCTTTGCAATATTGTAATATAGTGTTTAAGTGTACTCATACATGTAGGCACATGTGGTTGTTCACTAATACTTTCTATAATCGTCAAATATGTGCACATGACAATTTTCCCTTATACTTAGGATTGTAAAATGTAACAATAATGTTCCCTATATCTAATTCATAAAAATACAACTGACAATTTATAATGGTTTTGACGGATAGCATTCTATTTCGGAAGAATTGGACTTTTCTCAAAACGGAAATCGATTCGCCTGCATACAATTGCAATGTGCAGTGCAAATTAAGTATACACAGATATGAGTATTATATTTACATCATAACATGAATGACAGCTACACAATTTAGTAAAACTTAAAACTGTAGCAAAATGTCGAAATAATGCGTTCCTTTTAAAATATTGTTTCTGCAAACTACGACAGACTGCAACTTATGATCCTCACTCAAACATTAGCAAAAATAAATCTTATATTTATCCTGCAAGTCAGAGTAAGGGTAAACTAAGTTTTTGCAATGAGATAGGGGTAACAACGTGACCCTCAAACAATTTAGTAAAAAGATAATGCACTAGAATGTCTATCGCATAAACATAACGATAAATAACGTAAATGCACGTGAATACAAATGAAATAGGAAGAGCGTATCTAGAGCCTCTTTCTTTTGAAGAATTACAGAGAGACAAGAATAAGAAAGGAAAAAATGGCAACTAAATAAATATTCTAAAGATTAGTTAGCTAAGTATATTGAGTGTATGAGAAATTTATTCTAAAAGCTAGCTTCTGTCAATTATATATAATTAGAGATTTTTCTCTGACAAGCTGAACAGCTTTGATTTCTAATTAAGTAATTACTAATTGGCTTTGATTGGCAGGCTTGCCGGTAAAAATAGTGTTTTTATTTTAGTGTGCATCGACTTTATTGCAGAAAAAACAAGTTTGCTATTCTTCTCGCCCGGTATTTTGCATATCCAAAGAGCAGTGAAAACGAAGGTTACTTTTTAGTAGTGTCTGTATTCTAGTATAAATTCTATATTGCGAAGATAGAGAAAACCTCTAAGTAGTAAATTACGGTTTGCGTAGTATTCCCCCCGCTTTACTATTGCCACCGCGTAGTATTCCCACCGTTTTACTATTCCCACCGCAC
>JAQFYC010004350.1:0-17476 GCA_034694165.1 Tomocerus mixtus | reverse complement strand
CATTTATCTTTCAATAATTATAAACAAGTAATAATTATATCACTAATCGTAGCCATAGCACTCCTATATCAAGAACACCCAGAGAATAGGCAAAAGAATTCTTTGTTGTTAATAAGTATATTAGTACAGAGTCTACAGAGTACAGAGCTCTAATGTTGTATACAAACTTTGGTTACTTGCTTATAATGCAGGTAATTTCAAATTATATTTACCAATGGAGCAGTATACCTATACACAGGATTTGTGTATGTTTTTGTTCTTGTTCCCTGTCTGAATTTATTTGTAATACAATGTTGTAGTGGTCAGTAAATTTGTTGTACTATTAGGTAGTTTAATTACTGGGAATGGGAAAGGTTGCTCTTAGAATTTACCTGGTCATATCAGTAATGTAATAATAATGAGTTATCTAAGATATTAATTTATTATTTCATTATGCTGTATGCATACCTGCATAGTAATATATGAATTCATTTTAGAAGAATTGCTTTTTGTGAAATATACAAAGTTGTATAGATGTTATTTCTACTCACCTACATTGTATTGTAATGGATTGTAAAGAATAAAGACGGGACAGGCTCACGACACGACACGAGCGAATAAAAAAAAGGATGGCGAATGTTGTCTAATGGAATTTTATTTGGTAGAAGATTATCTGCAGCTACAACTACAACTAGAGAGGCAGCTGCCCCTCATCGTGTATTGAAAAACGTTGAACGTGCACTTTTTGGTCATCTTCACATCTATATATCCACATCACATCACATCAATGTTCCTAATGACCGTTTCTGATGTAATATTGCGAAATGAGTATCAGTTGAAGCGTAGACAAGACAAAGCATCAGTTTATACATTAACATCGTCTCCTAAAGATTTTTTTCAGCCCATACGTATGCTGTTTCTGTTTACCTTCACTTAATATGTACAAATAAATACAGATATTGAGGAAATAAGCGACTGAAAAACTACAGCTGATGTGATGGGTAAAAATTAGCTTTGGCATCTTACCTTCCGACATCCGTGCAGGCTCTTGAAGATGAATTTTCACGGCTTAAGGTGCGATTGGGAAATATTGGGAGTTTTTCTCCATGTGTCTCAAAATTGTGCGCAAATAGTAGTTATTTGAGCTAGAGGCTAGAGAATAATACCTTGTGGTTAACTAATTGAATATATTTTATAAAGTAGGCAGGACATTATAGCACATTATATAGTTAATGGATATTGAGCAAAGAAATATTGGATGGATGGGCGTTGTGTTTGTCTTAGATCAGGTAGGAGATAAAGTCTAGTAAGTAAGAAATAATAGATTCAGAGAGATATCTTTATTTTCAGTGTACTTTGCTTAAGTACCTACATAATATACATAATACATATACAGATGCTTAACTTTGGTTTCATTTCTTTTGTCCTCTGAGTGAATTGCATTACATTGCTGGTATGTTGTGAGGTGCTATAAGTTACTTTAGTACAGATATGTGTATAAGAAGAAGGTACAGTAGATGGATGGCTGTACCGTGTTTTGTTGATGTTGATAGCCCATGCCCCATGTCATGAAACTAATTTGTCTAAAGTTACGGCCAGGGCAGCAAGACTCTTTGAAAAATGGCTATGAAAGGCAATCTGGTTCTTTTGAGGTGTCTGTTCCAATAAGTACAGATATCTCAAGCTGTCGTTGATATTTCTTTTAGCTCTTTCAATTCAATTCAGTGCATCTGTCTCTAATAGTCTGTCTCACTTCTTAAAATTGTCGATTGCGCAAATATGGTAAATGAAACGAATTGATTGTGGCCTGGCTTGGCTTGGCTTCACTTGGTATGTTTGTTGGGGTTGGAACTTGGGACGCTTCTATAAGTAAGTGTAATGATGGGTGAATTAAGATGACGGGCAAAGTAATGCAATTCAGAGCTATGGATAACTTCACGAAGTAGATATGCAAATGAAAAATTGCAAAATCTTCTAGAAATTCCTACTAGCAGAAAACAAAAGTGTAACATGTGCATACAGCATTGAAGATTGTAAACACAATTTAGAATTTTTCTATAGCCTATGTTATGGCCCCTCACGTGTGCACTAAAATCCTATTATTCACCTCTTCGGTCAACTAAAGCTTATTATTATTATATTTACAAGCTAGAATTACAATTTTGGAGCGTGTACTTATGACCCAACACTTAAGTACCTACACGCATATGGCATTTATTCCTTATAGTACATTCGACTGGAGAATTACCGAATTCTAGCATTTGCATAGGTTACAGGCTATAAAATGTAGTCTGTTATTCAAGTGAAATGTGGATCTTGGCGGAAGGAGAGTACAATACAATGCATAATGGCTAGAAAACCCTTTTTTGCTATTCGAAACCATTTGTACAGTGTAAGTGTATAGTATGTATATGAATTCTTCTATGTGGGTCCATGCTAAGTATGAACAGATACTATGTGCGTATTGCTTTATTAGTTTTTGTGTTATGGTCGCTAAAGAATTATTTTTCTTGCCTTCGTCTTTTCATTCCTTAAGAACGGATCGTATTGTTGGTCAGTAGCAAAATTAACCATTTAACGCTACAGAATACATAGCTAGACAGGCAAGAAAACTAAATATCCGTGCTGGATGGAATACAAGGTTCAGAGATTGAACACTGTAGCTTAAGATGAAAAGAATTTTACTTTTTTCCAAGCAAAGTCGTAAACTTATGGTCTTTCAATACTTACAGAACTTCTGTTCTCGTTTCACACAACTTGCAAGAATTATTCGAACGGTGTCTTTTTTGCTATTCAAATTAGCTATTGGACATGCTATTATTGTACATATTAACATTGGATTTTTCGGTGTCGTTCCACGTTTTCAGGAATAGTGTTTAGCACTTAAATAGGCATATGTACTAGTATATGCTTACAGTACCACTATTGTACATTGCTGAAATTGGGTGTTTAATTCAATCCGAATAGCAATATAAGTAGGAAACTGGAGGTAGAAATGTCGTATGTTTGGAAGCAAAAATGCTTGAGAAAAAAAAATTATGTTTTAAATATATTTAAGTGGTTGTCCTATTAAAAACTACTACTATAATTACATACAATGATTAATTCTACCTCAAAATCTTCTCGTATTTTTAAATTCGTTTACCTCCTTGAAATCTAAAGGTTAAACATAAGACATACGTATAAATGTTTCATGGACATCCTGTTTAGAAATATTCATGAAAAGTGAGCATACCTGTAAATATCAGATTATCATAAATATGTAAATGATCTGCCGAAATAATTATTCATGCATAACTATTTATATAGATAGTCATTCTACAGATCAAAATTATTCTTATCTGCAGATTGTGTCCATCACATAACTGCGATAAAAATTGGAGCTTTAACGAGAGCTATGCGAGAGAGCTGCCGACGTCGACTTAACTCCTTTCTTACTTACCTCCCTGAAAACGGGACAAAAAGTTTGAGAAAACAAGATGTATTCAGAATGGACATCAACTTTAAAGTAGTAATTAGTATCGTCGAACATGCAACGAATGAACAAAAGAAAAACTCCGGCAATTCCATTCAAGTTATAAAGTCAAGGTGAAAATTTGCCAGGTTTAGTTACATAGTTAGTTAGATAACATTAACATTATATATGTGAGAATCCACGAATACAAAATCTAGTAAATCTACTATGTATGTCTACCTACAAGCTATACTTAAAACAGCTCAAAACTACTACGTAAATTCCCAACCCAGCTGAAGTTGAAGTAGTGCTCTTGGTGCTGTTCCTTTAGAATTATTTAATGGTCAATATAAACTAAATCATTCCACAAGAAATATGTAAAATCAACAGAATTTCTTCCATGTCTACCTTCGAGTTAGAACTTTCGTGTAAAACTCTAAAGGTTTGTTCACCACACACATTTGTCCTTTCTATCCTGTCCAAGTTCATTAAAACTGAAAATTCTCTCAGACTACTCAAAGCTGAATTTAATACATAGTGATACATACTAACTAACTAAGTAAGTAGATAGGTACGTATATTAGCTTAACTTCTTTATAATCATATTTTAATACTTTTTCTCTATAATAATACATAGTATACTATACTCATGATATAAATCATGAGTATAGTACCTGTAGTACTTAAATTCAATTCACAGACAATTTGCCTAGTTAAAGGAGCCTCGGCATGCGTTTACTTATATATGTAGTGTATATACATGTGTAATTCATACCTGCATACATACGAATTCCAGTTTCAGCAAGCTGGATTCAGTTCAGTGGGAAACAAAGCAACAGAGTTTAATACGAAAAGACCGACCTACCGGCACTCAACTTACTTGATAACTTTTATAATTCCAATTGAAGGATTTACCCACAGACGGACACCACGCATCTGTATAATGTACTAACATGTATCCATTTACCTTAACACTACATAAATGCACATTATACCTACAAGCCCACAATAAAATAAATTCAGAAAGGCAAAGGTAACAATAAGAATTGCACCTTTAATGCCTCATTAAAAGTTGGAACGCGGTTTTATACATTAGATGCCTACGTAGTGAATGCATTGCATTGTTGTAACTTGTAACTTCTAACACACGTATCTTATTAGCTTCTTTAATAACCTAACATAAGAATTATTAAT
The DNA here is from genome assembly GCA_034694165.1 of Tomocerus mixtus. Taxonomy (NCBI): domain Eukaryota; kingdom Metazoa; phylum Arthropoda; class Collembola; order Entomobryomorpha; family Tomoceridae; genus Tomocerus; species Tomocerus mixtus. Next base: position 12,849 of record JAQFYC010004350.1, on the reverse strand, counting down.
TATTAAACAATACAATAGTACATATTATTCTGTGCCATATAAATACAAGGCTAGGCAAGGTTAATAAGTACATAAAGGATAGGAAGGCTGGTAACATTCTGGGTATAGCTATAGGCTAGACACAGCTGAACTAAACTCACTCATTCAGCCTAATTACCACAAATGCTAAATTATTCTATCTTCTCAACTCCTTTTTTGTCGTCTGCTGTAGTTGTAGTTGTACTTGTAGTTGTAGTCGTAGTGCTCTACTCGGCATTAGTATACATAGAATGTACTTGTAGCTTGTAGTACATGATATGTAGCATTGTAATCCCTAGATGATCCTAATCGTCGCTTTGTATGACTTCAGATCGCAATGAAAATGTAATTCATACTCAACAGAACATCAGTCAGTATACAAATAATGTAGATTAGATTCTGGTTGAACCTTTTTGTTCTGTTTTAACGTGTGCGAAACATTTTTTTCCAATTCGCATAAGCAGTCACCTTGAAGTCTTTCAATCCACCGAGCACGGCTTTCCTGTCTAAAAACTTACTTAGTGACTATCGTACTACCTTTACTAGTTGCAATTCAAATTAAAACTGAATAAAATAAATTTTATTGGCTATCTGGAAAGTTATGCGCATAATAACTTGTAGAAGTATGTAAGTAGCTACTAAGTAAGTACATTATGATTATACGAGTGCACTTTACATGAATCAAATATTAAAACCTAATAATTTCAATTTTTAATTATCTCCTGATCTGACGATTTATCAGAATCCATCTACTTAGTAAATACGCAATAAATTATTTGCAGCTGCATCTTTTTAATGGAATCTGTAGAAGCATCTACGTAAGTATACATAATGTATGACGAGAAACCAATTTTTATGGAAATGCAATATAAGACTGAATGAGATGTAATAATCACAGTACGAGCGGTGCACTAACTGGGAAAGCTACAGCAAGCAATATCTACATTTGCATCTTTTTGATAACCAGCACTGTGCAGTATAAAAATGACCTTGCGCTTGGCTTGAAGTAAACTTATGTTATATAATTAACCTAAATAAATTAAGTTGATCCAGAGCCCTTTACTTGCGGTATCCTAATTTTAACAAATCAGTGCACTGCACTGTAAGTTGTAAGTGTAAGCACTTCTATGGATTATAAATTACGTCTCTATCATACATTATTATATCATTACTATGTCTTACAAGGTTATTTGATATTATTACATATAGTTAGATGATACAGAAATGTATGCTGATAATCAGCTGTAAACTGCTCTTATATAAATTCAAATATCTATGTATATCATACTTATCAGTTTCTTTTATACTGTAATGTAGTACATACGCAGTTTTCTATAATTACGTATGAGATTACGTATGAGATAGTGTAGGTGTGCACAAATAAGTAGCCGTACCATTGGGAATGGTAATTTTAGTAGTTTTATATGTATTTGTATGCTATGAATACTATGTGTACTGAGAATCAAAAGCTTTTACCTACTCTGTTTTGAATTTCTGATTTGTACCTGTCAAGCAAGGAATAGCATTTTGATTGTACCTTACTGTCACTTTCATACTTGATTACGCAGCTAAGACATGTGCACCGGAAAAGCTAAGATTCCTAAAACAAAATATAATCTGAAGTCACAACGGAAGGACAGGAGAGTATAATATTGAATAATACCTATATAATGTAAATCTTCATGCACATACCTCAAGTAATTTAGCCATTGGTTACCTTATATCCAGTACTACTCTAGCAGTACTATCAGAAATAAAAGGCATCTTATTATAAGGAACTCTGTGCAGGGGGTATTTATTGTTTCTGTAAATATATGTCTACTTTCCTCAGGAATTTTTCTTAGACCGGAATATTTCCTTAACGAGTCCTCCATAATATGCAGCAAGCTTACATATTTTATTTTACTCAATAGAAACTCATAACACGGCGAAGTTCCATTACTTGAATACTTATATAATAATAATAGCTTTCCTCCTAAGAGATGCATAGTACTCCCCTAACACCTATGCAGGATATTTCTTCTAGAACTGACGTCAGTCCTTTGGAAATTCACTACTTACCTTGCATGCTAAGAAATTCAATCAATGTCAATGTCGTATTCATCAGAAACTCATTGATATCAATCGCTCTGTTCACGTGCGTTAGAATTTTATTAACTGTTGACATATTTGTACTGTACAATTGAATTGAACGATCTGATTAATCTTGTTTTAGTCTAGAGGCAGTATAATTAGCAGATAAACTACAACAGCCAGTAGGTAAAAGTGCTCTAAAATTAAACGTATATGCGTAATTCGTAAATGAGTAATATTTGTATTTACTGTACAGATATAAGATGTGTTGTAATGAGCTAATATTTAATAGCTAAATGTTAGAGAATGTAATGCATCAGCTAAAAAGTACTAGAATATAAATACCTAGCCAAAACTTCCCTATTTAGCAATAGCAGTAAAGAAGAGAATGTCACGGTCGTTTATTCAGGTCATATAGATACATAGTTAAACATAACTACACAGTATGTGAGTCATTGCAAGGGTACGTTTGTAATAAAGCTTAGGGCAAGAGCAAACTATCAAACGCATTATGTAACTTATTGTTAGCTAGCAGTTTGAATGAATAACAATAAAAATTGCTGGAAGATTCTGTTTGCATACCATCAGAGGATTAGAGGATTGCTAATTATTTGCTTACCGCAATACTTTTGTAGACTAGGTTATGTTAGTTTGAAGTGTAATGTATAGCATCATGAAAGTAATGACACATTTCACAAATATCGCCTTCACTTATATAGATATATTTTATTTCCTACAAACATTTCATTGCACATTACATACAAATAGTATAGCATTTTAGTTCATTAATACAATTACTGCTACTAACACGTTGCATATTATAAAATAAATACCATTATAAACTTTCCTATACCTCAATTTATAAATTCCAGCTATATTTGTGAATCCAAAGGCAGTTACTATTACTAAATACTACATCATTGGGCAAATGTATATATGTAAGAGGTACAATGTACCACCAGGGCAAATTGTGTTAAAAAGCGGCGGCGCATGAAACTGACTTTGATAAACCTCTGACTTATACTAAACACCATTAGAATCCGCATGTCAAAATTGACCATTCACCAAAATCACAAGGCCAGAGGTCGTTCGATGTTAAATATACAGCGATTCTTTGACCTTTTAACATGCATAAGTAGGTTCGTAAACGGTCCACAGTTCTGGAGACTTTTACTAATCAGCATTTTTCGTTGAAAATCGAAAATAATGGAACCCCTTGTCCCTTGTGCCGTTGGCACATATATTGGTCTAACACTAACACAATTATCTTATCAGATGGTACAAATACTAATGCATTTGAAAAATACTGGATGAACTGACATGTTAATCTAATTTTAATCGTATTGTACAACGTGTATGTAAGTATTTGCATAAAGCTATAGAGTTACAATTATCAGTGGATTTAAGTATTATGTTTGTATTTACATTATATTCGTGCCTAACCTACTGATTACAAGTTTACTACGTATTTGATGAAATATAATGAAGCAAGGGGCACGCGTGGAGGGGTCAGTGGTCGCTGCTTTTGTCAGTGATCCTCAATGAAGGGCAACGCATTCTGAAAAACATTGACAAATTAATTAGTGTTTTTCAAACAGATTTACTATGCATTCATAGATACGTAGCGTAAACATCCAGCAGGAGATTGGTATCTCAATCTCCAACAAATGTTTTCTCTTTCTAAAGTCTAAAATAAATGGGACCTTAAATTACTCTAATCTCCATACATACAAATAACTAGTATGTATCATCGATTACAATACAAGTATTATTATCATGCATTAAGACATTAAAAAATTCGTCTGTCCGTGCCTCTTCTTTCCTCCACTGCATAATTTCATCATCATTCTTTAACTCTAAGCTTTTTATCGCCAACTCTTTGTTAAAAAACGATTCATTGATACCGATTATATATTTTATGTAGTAGTTGTACTACATTTTACCATCTTCGAATGTAGTTTACTAGTTTAATGATCTATATAGAATGTACACCTAGTATTATTGTATTTTATTATTCTTCCTATGCACTACAACTTACTATGTACGTAATTGTTATTTCCTGTGTAGCTTTAGCAAATAACTAATCTACATAAAGACCAGGACAATTATCTCTTCTTGTCTTGTCTTACTTTGCCTGTCTATATGTCTTATCGAGTGTCAAATCGGTGAGGGTTTTGAATACTTAACAACTTAAATACATAAATACCAACAAGTTATACTGTATATAGTACATACAAACATAAGACACAATGCGTATTCACTACATATCTATTGTAAGTATCTGTAGATATATTGCTAATCGTAAAAAAGAGAATTGTAACATATAGTTTCGGATATGATGATGTACTTACACTAGAACAAACACCATTCCAGTCATGCCAAGCCAGTCAGTCAGTTGAGTCGAACCAATTTATTCTTTTTATTTCATTTGAATTCAAGTCAAAGAAAAGAAGAGTTGGTTGGTTGTAGTACGATAGCTATATAAGATATTGTATAATAAAAATTAGGATGAGGATAAAACTACAAACAAAAAGGGAGCAGATGGAAAATAGAGCTTACAGGCCCAACGAAAACGAAACACAAAGTCAAAGAAGTCAAGTCAAGTGCCATGAACGTACGTAGTAAGTTGTAAATAGTTCTTATTCCTATGTATTTTCATTGAAACAAGAGCTGAATATTTATAATATACATTCATCCAAGTACAAGTACCTACTACTAGAATCTAGAATGTAAAATGTAGAATCTACAAGGAATACATGCATAACAACATTTTTTCCTTTACATGGCTCATGCATACAAATAAATACAGTACACACAGCTTTACCATTTACAATTTACACTTGAATTGGACTTGGTCTTGGTTGATGTATTGTACAGTACATAGCTCTTGAATGTGGGGACATGCAATGCAATACGTATCTTAAGTTTTGTATGTAGTGTAATTCTTTTGGAGATGGTGAGATGAGATGAGATGAGGAGGACGATAGATGTTGTCCTTTTCTTAAAGTGTTAGGTTATGTACCGTCTTGTCTTGTCGCATGGCGTGATGTGACACAGTAAGTAATTCAATGCAGTAGCAAACGCCAAAGCAACTTGTTTGTATTTTGTATGGCATATGGGCTATAGCTAATAGCTATAGATCACTGGGCACAAGCTAGCCTTTTTCCTTTCTCGACTAGAACTAGGTTTATCTATATGCAAATAAAGCAATAAGTAATATGCATACATACATAAGACTTCTTATTTACTTACTTCAATATAGTAAAACAATTTTAAGAGTGTTATACTGTACTTGCGTTGCGTTCTATTCTATGTACATAATATTATGTCACATGTGTGGAAGAATGTATATCAGGACAGAAATCGACATTCGACAAATTCAAGATGTATTGGTTTTGGCCTGCTTGACTGATCGTCCTGAGTTGAAGTTGAAGTTAGACTGAACTGGAGGAAAGGGAGGATGTGAGGATAGTGCACACGTGCCGTGTCAAGGGCGATAGTCCAACTAACCAATAATAAATACAATAAATATAAATAATCCATCCCAGCTAGACGAAGGAGTGAGACAACATATGAGTGTCGCTTTTGGCATGGGCCACCTAACAGCTTCCATCCACCTACGTCTCTAATACTGAATGCATAATTGGGATGGAAAAGAGCTAAGTAAATGAAACACTAAACCAATTCTATACCGTTATGTCCACTAATATTTAAACACGCATACTATACAAACGCAGCCATTCATTGTTCGAAGTTCAGATCACATCTACATGCTATATAATTGTACACAAATGAAACATTAACATATAAGTAGTCATAAACAAGTATTACAGAAGCATCCGATTAAGATATAGTCCATACATGGAAGATCCTTAAAACATGAAATTTATTTTGCCAAAATGTAAAGAAAAACAATATTTTAGATGAGAAGGGCACTTATGTTAAAGGGCTAAAGCACTTAAGTACTCAGATTTCAGGTCAATGAACTTTTACACTACATTAGTGAATTACGTAAAAAATCAAAAGGACAATTCAAACACAAAAGATGTGAAAAAATTTAAGACGTTCAAAATAATGTCTTGGTTTTCTAAACGTAAGGTAAGAGTACAATAAGTAAATGAGTTTATAATAAGTCCTGTATTGCGTAAAGGTATCTTAGTCTTCATATACTTTACATGTGTAATATATATTCACTAGCAAGTAGTCATTCATATATGTACCATTTTATGTTATAATAGAAGAAGATGTGGTCCGTTGTGTAAGTATTAAAAACAAGAGTACTTTACCTTTACCTGCCTGCGTTTACAAGGTATTTGTTCATACTGTAAAAAAGTAATTTGAGAAGGTCCGCTTGTCTATTTATTACACATAATATAACACGGCAGAATGTTGTGTACATAATAAAGTATAATTATAACTATAAAGTTTAAGTATATACCAGAAGTAAATAGGTACTAGAATCGCTTCCTTTACTTTGCCCGTTTTTTTCTCCTGCCTGGCTTGGCTTGGCTTGGCTTGGCTGTCATGCCCGTAGTAACATTATATAGTAACTTGCATCATACTCTACCCAACTCACAATCATCTCACTTACCTACCAGCAACCGGGCCAGGCCAGGGCATGTCATTCAATACTCATTTGCATACATGGATCTATCTGTTCTTTTCTTTTGTGTCCGTCCATTGAGAATACCTACACAGTACATACTACAGGACAAGAACAGAACACACTCCTTTATCATTATCTATACTCTATACTAAAGTAGTATGTTCTCAAGACTTTTTTCTCCGTTTTTCGTGTGTTGAATTGGATTGAGCTGAAACTTTGAAAAGCTGCTCAGATTCTCACGTGCTGTCTTGTCTTCTCAGCTTCTGTTTGCTTGCCTTGCCCAATCCATGCTCATCATATGTAAATTTACTTATCATTTCTCATTATTTATCATGCTGAGGTGTCTTCTTTTTTTGCTTAAATACATACATAACACAGCTCACCGAAGGAAAGGGAACATAATACACACAAACTGAGTGAATATTATAATGCTTGGTGAAAAGGGTAAGACAGACAAGAGCATTTATACATTCACCTTCGTTTGATTTTGCTTAGGTTGTGTTGTGTTGTTTGCATAGATCTCTATGAATACAATTAACAAACAAGACAAGAACTCATTTCATATGCATAACTTTGCATTTCTCTTCCCTTCCGACTCCCGCAGCATGTAATTGCTCTAAAAACAATCAAGGGCCACTAACAATCAAGTATTTATTCAAGGCACCCCTCTTACTTACTCTTTCTATAGTTTTGCATGTATGAAGTACATATGAACTTCAGCTCAATCTTCAACTTTCATTCAAATGGGAAATGAAATCATCGCATCGGGTTGCTTAGAAATTCAAATTTAGTTTTTAATCCGGAGCACACTACATAAAAACAAGGAGGAAGTTAGACACAAGTTTGGTTGCGCATTCCATGGATATAGTTTACCATTCATTTTCATTCATTGTCTTTCAGTTCACATTCCATTATAGAAATTAAATTGTGAAATCTCATAATAAACTGGACCAGTAGTCAGACCATTCCAGTTCACAGAAAACTTGTAGTGCTATTGTTATATGTAAACCGAATAGTAGGTTAGAATATAATGGCAATGGAACGGGACTTTTTTTAAGAAGCTTCTCAAGTGGATCTTAAACTTTTTCTTGGAAATCTGCTCTTCAAATTTTATTCAAATGCTTTATATCTTTCTATTATCTAATATGTTTTTGCTGTACAATACCTGACCTGCCTGTCATTTTAATATGCCTTTGACGTGTGCACGTGTACTGGATGAGTATACATGTAGTACTTTACTTAAATTCAAATCAATTTATTATTTATATGCATATAGAGAGAATACAGACAACAATATTGTGGTCGTGGTTATGTAAGTACTTGCATTCTGCATCCCTTCTTGCCCTATTAACAGTAAACAGTTCAAAACTTCAAACCCAAATAGCCAGAGCATTCGCAAAGCAAAGAGACGCAGATGTGTGAGCGTATGATGACATTCCATGGTTATGTGACAATCAAGGTTTTCGAGAATTCTGTTAGAGTCGGCCGCCTACTCTTTCTAAAGGTGTACCATCATTACCTCAACCTCTCTTCTGTTTGTCTGCATAAATTCAGTAGTTATGTATCTGTACTTACGAGTGCATGAGACGACATACATAATTGTCAATACATAATGTATGTGAAACAAAGACATGAAAATGTCCCCTGACTCATTTCTTTGAGGTTGTCGTAGTCGTTGTCTTTCTGTCGTCTTGCTTTATTGTCCTCATGTGTCGCAGCTCTGTTTTCTTATGAGCCGACGACGTTGACGGAAAAATGTCAAAGCTTCCTTTCTATTGTGCAAGTGGGAGACAAATAATGATATCATATTTATAAAGCAAATGTAATCGTTATATAATAGGCGCATAAGAGTACATACTATAGTACAATAAAGAATAAACTGGCTTACAATATTTTACTAGTATGTATTTTACTTACAACCAAAATCCTGATACTCACTGATATATGTATAGCAATGTGTACGCATACTTAATAGGAACTTAATGTAGCAATCGCTATTGAAGTTAAAGTCGAAGTCAACAAATTACATTTGTGTCATCATAACTAAAGGTTAAGCTAATTTAAATGTAGATCGATGTTATCTTATCTGATAAAATTAGGGAGCTTGTTCAGTTGTCAACATCAGAGTTTGTGCAACCCAACTTGTCATTAAATATTGCCAAACTGTATGTACAAAAATAGACTTTTATTAGGAGTGGTCAAGAATTAGTAAATGCGGATATACTATAAGTTATATATGTTTGTAGATATAGATACAAAATTGGAGTATGAAATGCAAGATGTCTCTTGAGCTTTTGATGGCTTATATTGCGATTAGAGTAGATATTTGAGGTTGTTTTGACTTGTGAAATAGATAGCTTCTTAATCTCTGCACGTGTAAGTCGTAACATGCTCATAATGTGTGCACATTATGAGCAGTGCACACTGCTTTATCGTTTTGTATTGGTTAATTCGTTGTAATCCGTTTGCGTAGGAATATATATTGCTTAGCAAACCAACAAAATAATATTTTTTACATCAATCAGATTTATTGCACGTGTAAGAGACATGTACATATAGGTAACGTGAGTTTGAATAGGTGTTAGGGAGCAAGTGTAAAGAACTTTATCAATGATTGTAATGTATTTAGGTAATTTATAGCTAAATAACAATAAATAACGTACATAAGTAATAGCATCTATACTTATGTATGATATTTGTGGCAGTTTCTGGCAGTCTGACTGAAGGACTTCCTTTCGCATTGACAAAAAGCAAGTATTAGGTCAGTAATTTACTCAATCAAAAAATTTCGGTTTCGTTTAAAATTTTTCTTACTACTACCAGTGTTAGGCTACTACACTCCACTCAATGCTACACATTTGAAATTCATGTGCGTACATATCTATCATCCGGTGCGAACTTTCCCATATTTTTTCAGACAAACCTCAGAGTTTCATTAATACAAATTACTTCGTCAATGTGACAGCTGTGTACCTAATCCACGTACTTAATGGATGCAAATACAATTAAATATAATAATGTTTTTCTAATTCTTTTCTTCTTGAGATCATATTAATCATGATTTCCTGAATCAGTAACTAAATAGTACATGAACACAGTAAACTCTCATTGTATTAGGTAACAGTATGGGTAGTTTTGCAAAGCGGTGCAACAGAAAACCCTCTTTGAATGTGTACCTAATGATGATAAAAATGTATTTTTTGGAAAAATTCACAGAAACATTTCTTTCATGTACTAGCTACAGATATTTTGTATGCAATATGGACCTACTTACTTTCCTCAATGTTATACATAATATTTCATTTCTATTAAACATTTTCTGCTTTAGTTGATTTGTAACAAACATGACATGATCGATTTGATTCTGCTGTCTCCTAGAAAGCTCACACAAATGTTTCTGACAGGGATATTTAGTCCCTGAGAGAATTTTTCTATAAAAAACATTTTCCCATTAAAAATTGTAATCTATTTGAGTGTATGTATTACATAGTCTGCTGTTTCATTTCTTTTAGCAAAGTTGTGCCTACATACTTAGGTATAGGTATTCATGTTTCTAAAAACTCTCTTTGATTTCTGTCGACGTAATAAATTGGACTAACGATCTGAACTGAACAAGCAAGCAACTTGGGAAGGTTTCTACCTACAGAGGTTAGGAGGTACATGATTTAAACGTGTGTATGCCCTGTAGGTGTTTCCCGTTCCTGGCTTTGCTTTTGCTTTTGATTTGCTTGCATGTTATGTATAATACACATTATTATGATACATATGATTGTGTTTTTCTGGTTTTTATTTCTGCGTGTGCATGTAGGATATAATATGTAGTAAATAAATACATACATACTTTCTGTAGGGAACTAAGCGAACATCATACCTATTTACCCACAGGAGAGCTCTGGGGAACGTGAGAGTGACACAGATATCCATTTACTTACTCTTTCAGTAGAACAGCGAAGCAACTGTCGTATCATATCCGATTTTTAGGACTCAACAGGTTTTCCGGCCACAGAAGGCAAAAGCAAGTTGTTGCATGTTCCATTACATTTACATTGCATAACGCAGCTTACGTTACGTTAGTAGGCAAATGCTGAAGATGGGAAAGTTCCTCTGAGACTGGTATGGCCACTTTTCCCTTAATTTTTATTTCGGCTTATGAAAGCTCCCGGATTTTTCTCTTCAGCTTCGGTTTGGCTTAAACTCTAATCTCTCCTTCTGGCTATGTACAATACGGTCACTCTCTTTTCTTTTCTTTCTCTATTTGGCTTGGCTCTACTCACATTTCATACATTTACATTTTACATTTATTTTCTCTTGTCCTATATGTTTGTTGTAGTTGGTTTGTCCATTTGTTCGTGTGAAAGAAATGTTGCAATAGAATCCAATGCATAAGCAAGGAGAACAAAGCTCAGCTGAAGGAACGCGGACGCTGACTTTAAGTTGGGAGATGGGAAGTAGAGTGAATTACATTTTAATATATGCTAGTAGAAGCACATGATGAGATTCCCTTCATGATTATGATGATATTTTAATTATTACATGAAAAATACAATGCTCCCTTATTAATTAGCTCATTATTGAGTAACATAATAAACACTTTACTTAAATTACCAAGCTTTACTCTGCTACCTATTTATGCTTATGCTTTCCATTCTTTTATCTAATTATTCCTCACCGTGCAGTGACACACTTCACATTTCCTCACTTGCTATACATAAGTAGAATAATTATATGCAATTGTGAGCAAACATTATTATCCTATTCTCTTTAGTCTACCATAAATGCATTTACTATCCTCACATAGAATTCTTCTTGTTTGTAATGGTAATTAATATAATACAAATATCTATCATAATATAGTACAAGCTCCTATAACATGTGGAGAGTACTTCATCTACTATTCAACATTATACTTCTATTTAATTTTGTAACATATATTTATCAAATGGATTATATAATCCCATCTTCCAAACTATAATCGCTGATCGAATTAATAAGTATTAGTAGGATTCATACATATTTTCAATGTCAAATGTCACTAACCACCTAGTATACTAATAGTAAGCACTTAATTTACAATAACCTTTCTTGTATCTATGTCACAATAATTATAATTTCCACCAATGATTTTGCGTTATCCAAAAATAGTTAACTAATGGTCAACACTTATCGTCATTATCACACTATACCATCTTAATTTACAAGCCTAGCCTTTCCAAGATATCCTCATTATGTACAGAACTTGACCTTCTAAAATCTGAAGTGACTGACTGATTTGATTCATAATGATAATGATAAAATTGTGCAAAACTACGCAAAACATTTGAAAAGTAATATTCCTTAATGTTTTTTTGGCCATGTTGTTTAAAAGATATAGCTACTTAAACTGGACTCACACTGTATGGAAAAAATTGAGTGGGTAAAGATAAATTGTTAATCGTTCTTAGGTCAACTGATGACAAAGATGATAATTCTATACAAAAATATGAAATAGTAGAATCACCAGATGTGCCCAATGAATATAGTTTAGGTTACGTCCAGTGGACTTTGGACTTTTGCTGATTTGATTTGATATGCCTACTTATCACAGAATAAGCAAAATTTGTAAAGGAAAACAACACAAAACAGTTTATATATTGAGGTACTGATATAATACATGGTTCCATTTTCCCTTGTAAATAAGCAAAGATCAGAAGGTGGATAGTTTGTATTCGTTGTGATTTCAGCAATGCATGAATAGGTCAGACGAACTTTATAGTAATAAGAAGCAATTAAAAGCAAAGTAAACTATTTTAGGAGCATTAACTTCGAGTAAGTATAGTACTTATTCGAGTAGGTATTAGTCAAATGTTCCATGTTATACTACTTACATATACTCTAAACAAAAATTAAGTAGATAAGGTCACTAATTTCCTATTTATCTAAAAGTAGTATTACACGATTGGAACTAACTACTATTCAAACTCAAGTGCTATTTACATTTAAGATAGATACAAATATATAGGAATAATACTATTGCAAATAACATTATTGACTGATTGACCCTGCCCTTCTAATTTATTTACTACGACAGATATACCACAATCATTCCCAACAAATATACACTTAATTTATGTATACCATCTCATTTAGCTTACGTGGGAGCGATTTGCAGACGT